>RQOL01000085.1:0-23362 GCA_013076295.1 Sanderia malayensis
ATTTGATTGGATGTAGACCCACTGTGATGACGATGTGAGCCTCTTGATTTCGTTGACTCTGTTGCACCCATTGTTTGAGTTGAATTGTTGGTTTGTTCCAATATAATGCGATCTGAGAATCTGTAAACTTGATGGATGTAGCATGCTGAAATGATTTCCTGACAACTTCTCCTGAATGAGTGTTCACCAGGGCTGCATACAATTCGGCACGTGGTTGGGTCATTTCTTCAGGAACAAGACGACTTCTGGCAAATACCAATTGACACGAGTATTCACCACTTTTGAGCGCAAATCTTGCATAAATGGCGGCACAGATAAGATCTTCACTGGCGTCTCCAAAATCTAGAGTGTTGATTTCCAAGTTGATTGCCTCAGGTGGGACGACAGCACGCTTGAATTTGATCGTCTTTATTTCCTGGAGCATCTCAAAATGTGATAGCCATATGTTCCTCAGACTATCAGGTAAGACATCATCCCAATTCATACGTCTTTGGACGAGTTGATGCAGATCCACTTTCAGTGTTGCCGTAATTGGGGTGACAAGTCCAGCAATGTCGAAAACTTCTGCCACTTTTGACATACACTGACGACGAGTCAATGCTTTTGGCACTTCACGAATTTGTTTGGGTTTCTTCCCACGGTATTTCTCGGCGAAGTTGATTTCCGGGTTGTCAATACTGATATGGTCCGATTCCGGGAACCATTTCATCCCAGCGACGGAAACTGTCTCTCCATCACTTGACAATGATTCGTGGGGCTTTTGCTGGGAAAAGGTGAATCCTTTCAGGAGGAATCCGCCATGGTTAACAACGACCTCAAGATCATCGGCAAGTGAGAAAGCTTCTTCAAGTGTCTTTTCTCCCGTCACACAATCGTCCACATACACATCTTTGTTGATGATTCGATTTACCTTTGGATACTTTTCTTTGAATATGTTGGCGGTTTGACGCAAAGCTCTCTCTGACTGGTTCCCACTTGACTTAATTCCATAAATAAGAGTCTTTATGACCTTTTCTTCTGGTGGTTTGCTAGGATCCAGATTGTCTTCCCAAAGATAACGTTGCAGACACCATTGTGACTCATCTAATTGGACAGAGTTATACATTTTTGAGACATCTGTGTGAATGCCAATATGATGGCTCCTCCAACGAATGAAGATTTCGATTAATTTGTTCATGTTGTTTCGTCCCTTGGCAAGCAGATCGTTGAGGGAGTAGCCGGTGTCGGTTTTCATTGAAGCATCAAAAACGACACGACATGGTGTTGAGATGGAATTCTCTTTCCAAACTGCTCGCCATGGAATGAAATTCTTTATCTTGTTGTGTTCCAATTCAGCTTGGATGTGATTAGGAAGGTTTTTGACATACTCCACATATCCAAGGTTTTGAAGTTTCTTCTCGGATTTCAGAATATCTTCCTTATCCTCAGGGTAGCTGGCAAGACGTTTCAGTTGTTGATTGTACACCTTTAAAGCAATGTGACGATTCGGTGCAAGGTGGGTAGTTGGATTTTGCATCAGAGGTAGAGTTGCAACAGATGATCGTTCATTGATGTTGACCTTGACGGAACGGTTGATGGCATCTTGTTCAATCTCTTCTTGCACACTCATTGTCTCATCAGCGGACTTGAGATCTTTACAGGCTTGACATCCTCGACAGTTGACACAGCGAAAGGTGATTTCACTTCCAATGTGTTCAGCTGCCTCAAAAAGTTTGACTTTGTTGATGAATTCTTGATCCTCTCCATTTGACGAGAAGAAGATATCTGCTTGGTGAGAGGGATATCCAAGGAATTTGGCATCTGGGTTGACATGATAACCATATGAATATAGTCGGAATTGATGGTTGACGAAATTTGTGACATTGATGTGCTGTTGGTTGATTTGTTTGAACACCTTGTGTGGACCACCAATTATACCTCTTGATCCATCAGCACTCTTGAAGTGGGACTCGAAGATTGTAAGTCCTGACGGTAGTTGGAAGATGAATCGTGGATGATAGCGTAGATATTGGATGCCAATCATGAAATCCATACTACCACCAACCTGAGCAGGTACAGACGGAAGATTCCTTGGATCACCAGCAATCTGCCTGAAGCCATTGTGTATGTCGTTGATAACATCTCCATGGAGCTGGTACATTGGGAAATCGTGTGTTAATTTGTCCAGACAAACTCCAGTCATTATTGCATCTTTCCCATTTGCGAGAGGGAGATTAACGGTGTAGATACCATTCTTTGATTCGCTTGTGAGATTGCCGACACCATTGGTTAGTATCGGGCCAGCATATACTTGCTTTGCACGTTGCTTGAGTTGTTTGACGGCTTCATGTCGACTGATGAAGTCACTGCATCCTGAATCGTAAAAGATGTTGTATACCTTCTTATCGACAAGGATGTTTTGGAACATGAAGATAGCATCTGTGTTGTTGTCTTCTGTGTTGGCATGGAACGATAACTTGATTTCCTTTGAGTAACTTGGAACAGGTTGGCGGACGATACACCTTGATTTGTAATGTTCCAGCGTATCTTGATTTTGCTTGTTATTCTTGTGTTTTTCGCAAACAAGAATATGCTTCTTCATAGGGAATCCTTGGTGATCAACGTTCTGGCATATGAAGTCCCGTTGACAGAGGCCTTCTTGATGTTTTTCTTGATTGGCACGAGCTCCAGGGAACAAGCATTGAAAGCATAAGCTTTTGGACTTCAGTGTATTCAGTCTTTCTGCAGGGGTCATGTCAACGAAGGTCTTGCATGAAAAATATTGAATCAACTTCATACCTCTTGGACCTCTTGTTTGGACATGGTCGTCCTTCCCACAGATGAAGCAGATAGTTTGATCTTGTATCGGTGAGTTCGATGGTGGTGTGTTGAAAGAGGTGTGATGACCAGATCTGCGTTTCATAATTGGATTAGTTGGCTCTTGCTTCTTGGATTTTGATTGAAGGATGGCTCGTTGCTGTTGCATCTTGATTTCCTTGTCCAGAAAGTCAAGCATCTGTCTCCACTTCCATTTGCCCTCCTTTGGTTCATCACAGCTAATGGTCAGCCATCTGATCGATCTTTCGTCTCCAAGTAGATTGCAGGCTTGATCGAAGGCGTCGCTGTAGTAGAGTTCATTTTCGATATGATGGTCTGACGATAGTTGCATCAAGTCTCGCATCAGGTTGGAGATTTTGCTGATACTGTTGATAATTTTGGTGGGGTCTCTTGATCTAATCATTTCGCAACTGGTCAGCTCCGAAATTTTGTTGACAGCAGGGTCTTGGTATCACCGTAGGCTTCCTTGAGGCGGTTCCAAATCTCCTTGATGTCGACACATTTTGACGAGTGTTAGAGCATCCTTCTCCAAGTGGTTGTTCTTGAGCAGATCAGCTTGGAGGTTTGTGGGTACTGAGTGTTCATAAAGTTTCATAAAGTCAGTTTTGAATCGTAAATATTGATTGCTGATTCATACCCGCTGAATTTGTCCAGTTTGATGTTGAGTTTGGATTTGTTGAATGATTCTATCTTCTCCATCTCACGCTTCTTGAACTCCTTCACGATCATATGCACAATATGCTTCCCATAACTTCACCACAGCTTCATACTTTGCTTTGGATTGTTCAAATTCTGATGGGTGCCAATTCTATGCATTCTTTGAACTTTGCTGACAAGGATGCAAAAGTTCTTGAATGTTTGTTGAGATCTTGGTTACGTGATCTCAGTTCTTTCATTTGACAAATGGCTAACTTCACATATTGCAACTTCTTTGATTTCGGTTGCATGACGTTCCATTTCATTACTTCAGAAATGTTGCCTTGTGATGGTTGATTGTTTCTGATTTGGTGTTTACCTTCTGAATAAGTTTGTTTGTTTGTTGGATATAGGCACTGATGGATTTCCTTACTCTCTGGTATTCACCTTCATATTCAGCTTGATATCTCTCATCACCGAGTTCAGCTTTCAAGATACGGAAACGGGTTTTGAATTCAAGGCGCATGGACTCAATCTTCTCGATACATGTAAGCATTAGGTCGTTGGAATCTTTGATAGTGCACGGGTCGTTGTCTGTGATGAAATCACTGAGTTCTTCAACGATAACAGCTGCGTTGATGGCATTGACAGTTAGCACGGGCTTCTCGTCAGGCATTATGTCAGATACCTTTCGTTCACCAGTAGTACTTAAAAGTTTGTAATCAATTCTCTGGCCTACCTTGCGCTTAGGCCTTTGCATGGATAGGGCGTTGGCTGAGTTGACCAGGTTGATTATTGATTGATGTACAACAGCTCAAATAATTGAGCGACAGCATGTATATCTTGCTGTTTGAATGTAGTCGAAGAAGGACAACTCAAAATTTGTTCTGGCTTGTTCATAACATCATTTGAAACCAAGAAGTTCAAACTAAATAAATTAATATAATATTGGTCACAAATCTAGTTTGAACTACGTATTTGATAAGTATTAGAAAACTATTTAATTGAAACTAAAGAAAACTATCGATATGCCACACCTATAAAACAAAATGGCTGCCAAAAAAAACGAAACAAAATCCTACCAGCTTGCCAGATAAAGATTGCTGTGATTGACCCGTGTTGACTAGAGCTCCTTCCTCGTTGATGACTTGATGAGAACTGATGTGTTAAAGAGATGAGAGGCTGCACTATTTAAAGAGATTTTACAATAGAGATCATTGAACTAAGACTAACAGGGTAACAATAGAGAAATTGAATTGAACTATAACTAACAGGATAACAATAGAGAAATTGAATTGAACTAAGACTAACAGGGTAACGCCCTTACAAAAACAAGCAAATGCATCTGTAATTTGCTTAGTTTCACCTGTAATAACGTAGATTCATGTGCAATTAGTGTGCAGTAATGTTAATATCACTGAAAACAAGCAAATGCATCTGTAATTTGCTTAGTTTTACCTGTAATAACGTAGATTCATGTGCAATTAGTGTGCAGTAATGTTAATATCACTGAAAACAAGCAAATGCATGTGTAATTTGCTTAGTTTCACTTGTAATAACGTAGATTCATGTGCAATTAGTGTGCAGTAATGTTAATATCACTGAAAACAAGCAAATGCATGTGTATTTTACTTAGTTTCATTTGTAATAACGTACATACATGTGCAATTAGTGTGCAGTAATGTTAAGATCACTGAAAACAAACAAATGCATGTGTATTTTACTTAGTTTCAGCTGTAATAACGCGGATTCATGTGCAATTAGTGTGCAGTAATGTTAATATCACTGAAAATAAGCAAATGCATGTCTATTTGCTTAGTTTCACCTGTAATAACGCCGATTCATGTGCAATTAGTGTGCAGTAGTGTTAATATCACTGAAAACAAGCAAATGCATGTGTAATTTGCTTAGTTTCAGCTGTAACAACGTGCATTCATGTGCAATTCGTGTGCAGTAATGTTAATATCACTGAAAACAAGCAAATGCATCTGTAATTTGCTTAGTTTCACCTGAAATATCGCGGATTCATGTGCAATTAGTGTGCAGTAATGTTAATATCACTGAAAACAAGCAAATGCATGTGTATTTTACTTAGTTTCATTTGTAATAACGTACATTCATGTGCAATTAGTGTGCAGTAATGTTAAGATCACTGAAAACAAGCAAATGCATGTGTATTTTACTTAGTTTCAGCTGTAATAACGCGGATTCGGGTGCAGTTAGTGTGCAGTAATGTTAATATCACTGAAAACAAGCAAATGCATGTGTAATTTGCTTAGTTTCACCTGTAATAACGTAGATTCATGTGCAATTAGTGTGCAGTAATGTTAATATCACTGAAAACAAGCAAATGCATCTGTAATTTGCTTAGTTTCACCTGTAATAACGTAGATTCATGTGCAATTAGTGTGCAGTAATGTTAATATCACTGAAAACAAGCAAATGCATGTGTAATTTGCTTAGTTTCACTTGTAATAACGTAGATTCATGTGCAATTAGTGTGCAGTAATGTTAATATCACTGAAAACAAGCAAATGCATGTGTATTTTACTTAGTTTCATTTGTAATAACGTACATTCATGTGCAATTAGTGTGCAGTAATGTTAAGATCACTGAAAACAAACAAATGCATGTGTATTTTACTTAGTTTCAGCTGTAATAACGCGGATTCATGTGCAATTAGTGTGCAGTAATGTTAATATCACTGAAAATAAGCAAATGCATGTCTATTTTGCTTAGTTTCACCTGTAATAACGCCGATTCATGTGCAATTAGTGTGCAGTAGTGTTAATATCACTGAAAACAAGCAAATGCATGTGTAATTTGCTTAGTTTCAGCTGTAACAACGTGCATTCATGTGCAATTCGTGTGCAGTAATGTTAATATCACTGAAAACAAGCAAATGCATCTGTAATTTGCTTAGTTTCACCTGAAATATCGCGGATTCATGTGCAATTAGTGTGCAGTAATGTTAATATCACTGAAAACAAGCAAATGCATGTGTATTTTACTTAGTTTCATTTGTAATAACGTACATTCATGTGCAATTAGTGTGCAGTAATGTTAAGATCACTGAAAACAAGCAAATGCATGTGTATTTTACTTAGTTTCAGCTGTAATAACGCGGATTCGGTGCAGTTAGTGTGCAGTAATGTTAATATCACTGAAAACAAGCAAATGCATGTGTAATTTGCTTAGTTTCACCTGTAATAACGTAGATTCATGTGCAATTAGTGTGCAGTAATGTTAATATCACTGAAAACAAGCAAATGCATCTGTAATTTGCTTAGTTTCACCTGTAATAACGTAGATTCATGTGCAATTAGTGTGCAGTAATGTTAATATCACTGAAAACAAGCAAATGCATGTGTAATTTGCTTAGTTTCACTTGTAATAACGTAGATTCATGTGCAATTAGTGTGCAGTAATGTTAATATCACTGAAAACAAGCAAATGCATGTGTATTTTACTTAGTTTCATTTGTAATAACGTACATTCATGTGCAATTAGTGTGCAGTAATGTTAAGATCACTGAAACAAACAAATGCATGTGTAATTTGCTTAGTTTCAGCTGTAACAACGTGCATTCATGTGCAATTCGTGTGCAGTAATGTTAATATCACTGAAAACAAGCAAATGCATCTGTAATTTGCTTAGTTTCACCTGAAATATCGCGGATTCATGTGCAATTAGTGTGCAGTAATGTTAATATCACTGAAAACAAGCAAATGCATGTGTATTTTACTTAGTTTCATTTGTAATAACGTACATTCATGTGCAATTAGTGTGCAGTAATGTTAATATCACTGAAAACAAGCAAATGCATGTGTATTTTACTTAGTTTCAGCTGTAATAACGCGGATTCATGTGCAATTAGTGTGCAGTAATGTTAATATCACTGAAAACAAGCAAATGCATGTGTAATTTGCTTAGTTTCACTTGTAATAACGTAGATTCATGTGCAGTTAGTGTGCAGTAATGTTAATATCACTGAAAACAAGCAAATGCATGTGTAATTTGCTTAGTTTCACCTGTAATAACGTAGATTCATGTGCAATTAGTGTGCAGTAATGTTAATATCACTGAAAACAAGCAAATGCATCTGTAATTTGCTTAGTTTCACCTGTAATAACGTAGATTCATGTGCAATTAGTGTGCAGTAATGTTAATATCACTGAAAACAAGCAAATGCATGTGTAATTTGCTTAGTTTCACTTGTAATAACGTAGATTCATGTGCAATTAGTGTGCAGTAATGTTAATATCACTGAAAACAAGCAAATGCATGTGTATTTTACTTAGTTTCATTTGTAATAACGTACATTCATGTGCAATTAGTGTGCAGTAATGTTAAGATCACTGAAAACAAACAAATGCATGTGTATTTTACTTAGTTTCAGCTGTAATAACGCGGATTCATGTGCAATTAGTGTGCAGTAATGTTAATATCACTGAAAATAAGCAAATGCATGTCTATTTTGCTTAGTTTCACCTGTAATAACGCCGATTCATGTGCAATTAGTGTGCAGTAGTGTTAATATCACTGAAAACAAGCAAATGCATGTGTAATTTGCTTAGTTTCAGCTGTAACAACGTGCATTCATGTGCAATTCGTGTGCAGTAATGTTAATATCACTGAAAACAAGCAAATGCATCTGTAATTTGCTTAGTTTCACCTGAAATATCGCGGATTCATGTGCAATTAGTGTGCAGTAATGTTAATATCACTGAAAACAAGCAAATGCATGTGTATTTTACTTAGTTTCATTTGTAATAACGTACATTCATGTGCAATTAGTGTGCAGTAATGTTAAGATCACTGAAAACAAGCAAATGCATGTGTATTTTACTTAGTTTCAGCTGTAATAACGCGGATTCATGTGCAATTAGTGTGCAGTAATGTTAATATCACTGAAAACAAGCAAATGCATGTGTAATTTGCTTAGTTTCACTTGTAATAACGTAGATTCATGTGCAATTAGTGTGCAGTAATGTTAATATCACTGAAAACAAGCAAATGCATCTGTAATTTGCTTAGTTTCACCTGAAATAACGTAGATTAATGTGCAATTAGTGTGCAGTAATGTTAATATAACTGAAAACAAGCAAATGCATGTGTATTTTACTTAGTTTCAGCTGTAATAACGCGGATTCATGTGCAATTAGTGTGCAGTAATGTTAATATCACTGAAAACAAGCAAATACATGTGTTTTTTGCTTAGTTTCACCTGTAATAACGCGGATTCATGTGCAATTAGTGTGCAGTAATGTTAATATCACTGAAAACAAGCAAATGCATGTGTATTTTACTTAGTTTCATTTGTAATAACGTAGATTCATGTGCAATTAGTGTGCAGTAATGTTAATATCACTGAAAACAAGCAAATGCATGTGTAATTTGCTTAGTTTCACTTGTAATAACGTAGAATCATGTGCAATTCGTGTGCAGTAATGTTAATATCACTGAGAACAAGCAAATGCATCTGTAATTTACTTAGTTTCAACTCTAGTAACGTGGAATCATGTGCAATTAGTCTGCAGTTATGTTAATATCACTAAAAACAAGCAAATTCATGTGTAATTTGCTTAGTTTCACTTGTAATAACGTAGATTCATGTGCAATTAGTGTGCAGTAATGTTAATATCACTGAAAACAAGCAAATGCATGTGTATTTTACTTAGTTTCAACTGTAATAACGTAGATTCATGTGCAATTAGTGTGCAGTGATGTTAATATCACTGAAAACAAGCAAATGCATGTGTATTTTACTTAGTTTCAGCTGTAATAAGGTAGATTCATGTGCAATTAGTGTGCAATAATGGTAATATCACTGAAAACAAGCAAATGCATGTGTAATTTGCTTAGTTTCAGCTGTAACAACGTGGATTCATGTGCACTTAGTGTGCAGTAATGTTAATATCACTGAAAACAAGCAAATGCATCTGTAATTTGCTTAGTTTCACCTGTAATAACGTAGATTCATGTGCAATTAGTGTGCAGTAATGTTAATATCACTGAAAACAAGCAAATGCATGTGTATTTTGCTTAGTTTCACCTGTAATAACGCCGATTCATGTGCAATTAGTGTGCAGTAATGTTAATATTACTGAAAACATGCAAATGCATGTGTATTTTACTTAGTTTCAGCTGTAATAACGTAGATTCATGTGCAATTAGTGTGCAGTAATGTTAATATCACTGAAAACAAGCAAATGCATGTGTAATTTGCTTGGTTTCAGTTGTAACAAAGTGGATTCATGTGCAATTAGTGTGCAGTAATGTTAATATCACTGAAAACAAGCAAATGCATGTGTAATTGCTTAGTTTCACTTGTAATAACGTAGATTCATGTGCAATTAGTGTGCAGTAATGTTAATATCACTGAAAACAAGCAAATGCATGTGTAATTTCCTTAGTTTCAGCTGTAACAACGTGCATTCATGTGCAATTCGTGTGCAGTAATGTTAATATCACTGAAAACAAGCAAATGCATGTGTAATTTCCTTAGTTTCAGCTGTAACAACGTGCATTCATGTGCAATTCGTGTGCAGTAATGTTAATATCACTGAAAACAAGCGAATGCATCTGTAATTTGCTTAGTTTCACCTGTAATAACGTAGATTCATGTGCAATTAGTGTGCAGTAATGTTAATATCACTGAAAACAAGCAAATGCATGTGTAATTTGCTTAGTTTCACTTGTAATAACGTAGATTCATGTGCAATTAGTGTGCAGTAGTGTTAATATCACTGAAAACAAGCAAATGCATGTGTAATTTGCTTAGTTTCAGCTGTAACAACGTGCATTCATGTGCAATTAGTGTGCAGTAATGTTAATATCACTGAAAACGAGCAAATGCATCTGTAATTTGCTTAGTTTCAGTTGTAACAACGTGGATTCATGTGCAATTAGTGTGCAGTAATGTTAATATCACTGAAAACAAGCAAATGCATCTGTAATTTGCTTAGTTTCACCTGTAATAACGTAGATTCATGTGCAATTAGTGTGCAGTAATGTTAATATCACTGAAAACAAGCAAATGCATGTGTAATTTGCTTAGTTTCACTTGTAATAACGTAATTCATGTGCAATTAGTGTGCAGTAATGTTAATATCACTGAAAACAAGCAAATGCATGTGTATTTACTTAGTTTCAGCTGTAATAACGGATTCATGTGCAATTAGTGTGCAGTAATGTTAATATCACTGAAAACAAGCAAAGCATGTGTAATTTGCTTAGTTTCACTTGTAATAACGTAGATTCATGTGCAATTAGTGTGCAGTAATGTTAATATCACTGAAAACAAGCAAATGCATGTGTATTTTACTTAGTTTCAACTCTAATAACGTGGAATCATGTGCAATTAGTGTGCAGTAATGTTAATATCACTGAAAACAAGCAAATGCATTGTAATTTGCTTAGTTTCACCTGTAATAACGTAGATTCATGTGCAATTAGTGTGCAGTAATGTTAATATCACTGAAACAAGCAAAGCATGTGTAATTTGCTTAGTTTCACTTGTAATAACGTAGATTCATGTGCAATTAGTGTGCAGTAATGTTAATATCACTGAAAACAAGCAAATGCATGTGTATTTACTTAGTTTCAACTCTAATAACGTGGAATCATGTGCAATTAGTGTGCAGTAATGTTAATATCACTGAAAACAAGCAAATGCATGTGTATTTTACTTAGTTTCAGCTGTAATAACGCGGATTCATGTGCAATTAGTGTGCAGTAATGTTAATATCACTGAAAACAAGCAAATGCATGTGTATTTTGCTTAGTTTCACCTGTAATAACGCGGATTCATGTGCAATTAGTGTGCAGTAATGTTAATATCACTGAAAACAAGCAAATGCATGTGTATTTACTTAGTTTCATTTGTAATAACGTACATTCATGTGCAATTAGTGTGCAGTAATGTTAAGATCACTGAAAACAAGCAAATGCATGGGTATTTTACTTAGTTTCAGCTGTAATAACGCGATTCATGTGCAATTAGTGTGCAGTAATGTTAATATCACTGAAAACAAGCAAATGCATGTGTAATTTGCTTAGTTTCACTTGTAATAACGTAGATTCATGTGCAATTAGTGTGCAGTAATGTTAATATCACTGAAAACAAGCAAATGCATCTGTAATTTGCTTAGTTTCACCTGAAATAACGTAGATTAATGTGCAATTAGTGTGCAGTAATGTTAATATAACTGAAAACAAGCAAATGCATGTGTAATTTGCTTAGTTTCAGCTGTAACAACGTGGATTCATGTGCAATTAGTGTGCAGTAATGTTAATATCACTGAAAACAAGCAAATGCATCTGTAATTTGCTTAGTTTCACCTGTAATAACGTAGATTCATGTGCAATTAGTGTGCAGTAATGTTAATATCACTGAAAACAAGCAAATGCATGTGTAATTTGCTTAGTTTCACTTGTAATAACGTAGATTCATGTGCAATTAGTGTGCAGTAATGTTAATATCACTGAAAACAAGCAAATGCATGTGTATTTTACTTAGTTTCATTTGTAATAACGTACATTCATGTGCAATTAGTGTGCAGTAATGTTAAGATCACTGAAAAGAAGCAAATGCATGTTTATTTACTTAGTTTCAGCTGTAATAACGCGATTCATGTGCAGTTAGTGTGCAGTAATGTTAATATCACTGAAAACAAGCAAATGCATGTCTATTTTGCTTAGTTTCACCTGTAATAACGCCGATTCATGTGCAATTAGTGTGCAGTAGTGTTAATATCACTGAAAACAAGCAAATGCATGTGTAATTTGCTTACTTTCAGCTGTAACAACGTGCATTCATGTGCATTTCGTGTGCAGTAATGTTAATATCACTGAAAACAAGCAAATGCATCTGTAATTTGCTTAGTTTCACCTGTAATAACGTAGATTAATGTGCAATTAGTGTGCAGTAATGTTAATATCACTTAAAACAAGCAAATGCATGTGTAATTTGCTTAGTTTCACTTGTAATAACGTAGATTCATGTGCAATTAGTGTGCAGTAATGTTATATCACTGAAAACAAGCAAATGCATGTGTATTTTACTTAGTTTCAACTCTAATAACGTGAATCATGTGCAATTAGTGTGCAGTAATGTTAATATCACTAAAAACAAGCAAATTCATGTGTAATTTGCTTAGTTTCACTTGTAATAACGTAGATTCATGTGCAATTAGTGTGCAGTAATGTTAATATCACTGAAAACAAGCAAATGCATTGTAATTTGCTTAGTTTCACCTGTAATAACGTAGCTTCATGTGCAATTAGTGTGCAGTAATGTTAATATCACTGAAAACAAGCAAATGCATGTGTAATTTGCTTAGTTTCACTTGTAATAACGTTGATTCATGTGCAATTAGTGTGCAGTAATGTTAATATCACTGAAAACAAGCAAATGCATGTGTATTTTACTTAGTTTCAGCTGTAATAACGTGGATTCATGTGCATTAGTGTGCAGTAATGTTAATATCACTGAAAACAAGCAAATGCATCTGTAATTTGCTTAGTTTCACCTGTAATAACGTAGATTCATGTGCAATTAGTGTGCAGTAATGTTAATATCACTGAAAACGAGCAAATGCATCTGTAATTTGCTTAGTTTCACCTGTAATAACGTAGATTCATGTGCAATTAGTGTGCAGTAATGTTAATATCACTGAAAACAAGCAAATGCATGTGTAATTTGCTTAGTTTCACTTGTAATAACGTAGATTCATGTGCAATTAGTGTGCAGTAATGTTAATATCACTGAAAACAAGCAAATGCATGTGTATTTTACTTAGTTTCATTTGTAATAACGTACATTCATGTGCAATTAGTGTGCAGTAATGTTAAATCACTGAAAACAAGCAAATGCATGTGTATTTTACTTAGTTTCAGCTGTAATAACGCGGATTCATGTGCAATTAGTGTGCAGTAATGTTAATATCACTGAAAACAAGCAAATGCATGTCTATTTTGCTTAGTTTCACCTGTAATAACGCGATTCATGTGCAATTAGTGTGCAGTAGTGTTAATATCACTGAAAACAAGCAAATGCATGTGTAATTTGCTTAGTTTCAGCTGTAACAACGTGCATTCATGTGCAATTCGTGTGCAGTAATGTTAATATCACTGAAAACAAGCAAATGCATCTGTAATTTGCTTAGTTTCACCTGTAATAACGCGATTCATGTGCAATTAGTGTGCAGTAATGTTAATATCACTGAAAACAAGCAAATGCATGTGTATTTTACTTAGTTTCATTGTAATAACGTACATTCATGTGCAATTAGTGTGCAGTAATGTTAAGATCACTGAAAACAAGCAAATGCATGTGTATTTTACTTAGTTTCAGCTGTAATAACGGGATTCATGTGCAGTTAGTGTGCAGTAATGTTAATATCACTGAAAACAAGCAAATGCATGTGTAATTTGCTTAGTTTCAATTGTAATAACGTAGATTCATGTGCAATTAGTGTGCAGTAATGTTAATATCACTGAAAACAAGCAAATGCATCTGTAATTTGCTTAGTTTCACCTGTAATAACGTAGATTCATGTGCAATTAGTGTGCAGTAATGTTAATATCACTGAAAACAAGCAAATGCATGTGTATTTTACTTAGTTTCAGCTGTAATAACGCGGATTCATGTGCAATTAGTGTGCAGTAATGTTAATATCACTGGAAACAAGCAAATACATGTGTTTTTGCTTAGTTTCACCTGTAATAACGCGGATTCATGTGCAATTAGTGTGCAGTAATGTTAATATCACTGAAAACAAGCAAATGCATGTGTATTTTACTTAGTTTCATTTGTAATAACGTACATTCATGTGCAATTAGTGTGCAGTAATGTTAAGATCACTGAAAACAAGCAAATGCATGTGTATTTTACTTAGTTTCAGCTGTAATAACGCGGATTCATGTGCAATTAGTGTGCAGTAATGTTAATATCACTGAAAACAAGCAAATGCATCTGTAATTTGCTTAGTTTCACCTGTAATAACGTAGATTCATGTGCAATTAGTGTGCAGTAATGTTAATATCACTGAAAACAAGCAAATGCATCTGTAATTTGCTTAGTTTCACCTGAAATAACGTGCATTCATGTGCATTTCGTGTGCAGTAATGTTAATATCACTGAAAACAAGCAAATGCATCTGTAATTTGCTTAGTTTCACCTGTAATAACGTAGATTAATGTGCAATTAGTGTGCAGTAATGTTAATATCACTTAAAACAAGCAAATGCATGTGTAATTTGCTTAGTTTCACTTGTAATAACGTAGATTCATGTGCAATTAGTGTGCAGTAATGTTAATATCACTGAAAACAAGCAAATGCATGTGTATTTTACTTAGTTTCAACTCTAATAACGTGGAATCATGTGCAATTAGTGTGCAGTAATGTTAATATCACTAAAAACAAGCAAATTCATGTGTAATTTGCTTAGTTTCACTTGTAATAACGTAGATTCATGTGCAATTAGTGTGCAGTAATGTTAATATCACTGAAAACAAGCAAATGCATCTGTAATTTGCTTAGTTTCACCTGTAATAACGTAGCTTCATGTGCAATTAGTGTGCAGTAATGTTAATATCACTGAAAAGAAGCAAATGCATGTGTAATTTGCTTAGTTTCACTTGTAATAACGTTGATTCATGTGCAATTAGTGTGCAGTAATGTTAATATCACTGAAAACAAGCAAATGCATGTGTATTTTACTTAGTTTCAGCTGTAACAACGTGGATTCATGTGCACTTAGTGTGCAGTAATGTTAATATCACTGAAAACAAGCAAATGCATCTGTAATTTGCTTAGTTTCACCTGTAATAACGTAGATTCATGTGCAATTAGTGTGCAGTAATGTTAATATCACTGAAAACAAGCAAATGCATCTGTAATTTGCTTAGTTTCACTGTAATAACGTAGATTCATGTGCAATTAGTGTGCAGTAATGTTAATATCACTGAAAACAAGCAAATACATGTGTAATTTGCTTAGTTTCACTTGTAATAACGTAGATTCATGTGCAATCAGTGTGCAGTAATGTTAATATCACTGAAAACAAGCAAATGCATGTGTATTTTACTTAGTTTCATTTGTAATAACGTACATTCATGTGCAATTAGTGTGCAGTAATGTTAATATCACTGAAAACAAGCAAATGCATGTGTATTTTACTTAGTTTCAGCTGTAATAACGCGGATTCATGTGCAATTAGTGTGCAGTAATGTTAATATCACTGAAAACAAGCAAATGCATGTGTATTTTGCTTAGTTTCACCTGTAATAACGCCGATTCATGTGCAATTAGTGTGCAGTAGTGTTAATATCACTGAAAACAAGCAAATGCATGTGTAATTTGCTTAGTTTCAGCTGTAACAACGTGCATTCATGTGCAATTCGTGTGCAGTAATGTTAATATCACTGAAAACAAGCAAATGCATCTGTAATTTGCTTAGTTTCACCTGAAATAACGCGGATTCATGTGCAATTAGTGTGCAGTAATGCTAATTCACTGAAAACAAGCAAATGCATGTGTATTTTACTTAGTTTAATTGTAATAACGTACATTCATGTGCAATTAGTGTGCAGTAATGTTAAGATCACTGAAAACAAGCAAATGCATGTGTATTTTACTTAGTTTCAGCTGTAATAACGCGGATTCATGTGCAGTTAGTGTGCAGTAATGTTAATATCACTGAAAACAAGCAAATGCATGTGTAATTTGCTTAGTTTCACTTGTAATAACGTAGATTCATGTGCAATTAGTGTGCAGTAACGTTAATATCACTGAAAACAAGCAAATGCATCTGTAATTTGCTTAGTTTCACCTGAAATAACGTAGATTAATGTGCAATTAGTGTGCAGTAATGTTAATATAACTGAAAACAAGCAAATGCATGTGTATTTTACTTAGTTTCAGCTGTAATAACGCGGGTTCATGTGCAATTAGTGTGCAGTAATGTTAATATCACTGAAAACAAGCAAATACATGTGTTTTTTGCTTAGTTTCACCTGTAATAACGCGGATTCATGTGCAATTAGTGTGCAGTAATGTTAATATCACTGAAAACAAGCAAATGCATGTGTATTTGAAGTAAGTAATGAAGTAGATTTTACCCACAGTTTTCTACTGACATAATCCTGTTATGTACAGCTTGCTCAACTGTGAACAACGTATGAAACAATTTTCAAATAAAATTCAATAAACAAAAAAAAAATTAGTATCATCAGTTTATTTAGCTACTATTTTTGTTTTAAGATATTAAAAACAAGGTAAAAACGTTTTATCTAAATATTTACATATTTACAGGTGTAATTTGTTATAAAAATTGGCCAGGTTTGTTGTCATTAAAAACGATTTCAACTGAGTTTTAAATGCATCTTTTTCTTGAGTCGCTCTAATATGTGATGGTAGACTATTCCATACTTTTGGACCTGCTCTTGAGAATGCCTTTTCTCCATGTTTTGTTTTACATGTTGGAATTTTGAGTTGCATGGTGCGCTCATTGAGGACCTCAACTTTATTTTTTAGAGATATTGGGGCACAACCCCAAACACAGTGATGTACAATCAAAGAAGTTTTAAAAAATATTCTCTCACGCACAGGTAACCAATGGAGTTCGTTAAACAATGGGGAAAGGGGCTTCCTATCAAATTTTCGCCTATTGAATACAATTCGAATAGCTGTATTTTGGACCGACTGAAGTCTTTTAATGAGCTTTGAATTTACACTGAAAAGAAGTGAATTACAATAATCTAGCTTTGATGAAACAAGTGATGTTATTAATGTATTAAGAAATTCCTTGGGTAAAAAGCATTTTATTTTAGCAATGTTGCGTAGAATGGAGTAACAATCAGCAACAACCTATTTTACTTAGTTTCATTTGTAATAACGTACATTCATGTGCAATTAGTGTGCAGTAATGTTAATATCACTGAAAACAAGCAAATGCATGTGTATTTTACTTAGTTTCAGCTGTAATAACGCGGATTCATGTGCAATTAGTGTGCAGTAATGTTAATATCACTGAAAACAAGCAAATGCATCTGTAATTTGCTTAGTTTCACCTGTAATAACGTAGATTCATGTGCAATTAGTGTGCAGAAATGTTAATATCACTGAAAACAAGCAAATGCATCTGTAATTTGCTTAGTTTCACCTGAAATAACGTAGATTAATGTGCAATTAGTGTGCAGTAATGTTAATATAACTGAAAACAAGCAAATGCATGTGTAATTTGCTTAGTTTCAGCTGTAACAACGTGGATTCATGTGCATTTAGTGTGCAGTAATGTTAATATCACTGAAAACAAGCAAATGCATCTGTAATTTGCTTAGTTTCACCTGTAATAACGTAGATTCATGTGCAATTAGTGTGCAGTAATGTTAATATCACTGAAAAAAAGCAAATGCATGTGTAATTTGCTTAGTTTCACTTGTAATAACGTACATTCATGTGCAATTAGTGTGCAGTAATGTTAATATCACTGAAAACAAGCAAATGCATGTGTATTTTACTTAGTTTCAGCTGTAATAACGCGGATTCATGTGCAATTAGTGTGCAGTAATGTTAATATCACTGAAAACAAGCAAATGCATCTGTAATTTGCTTAGTTTCACCTGTAATAACGTAGATTCATGTGCAATTAGTGTGCAGTAATGTTAATATCACTGAAAACAAGCAAATGCATCTGTAATTTGCTTAGTTTCACCTGAAATAACGTAGATTAATGTGCAATTAGTGTGCAGTAATGTTAATATAACTGAAAACAAGCAAATGCATGTGTAATTTGCCTAGTTTCAGCTGTAACAACGTGGATTCATGTGCAATTAGTGTGCAGTAATGTTAATATCACTGAAAAAAAGCAAATGCATGTGTAATTTGCTTAGTTTCACTTGTAATAACGTAGATTCATGTGCAATTAGTGTGCAGTAATGTTAATATCACTGAAAACAAGCAAATGCATGTGTATTTTACTTAGTTTCATTTGTAATAACGTACATTCATGTGCAATTAGTGTGCAGTAATGTTAATATCACTGAAAACAAGCAAATGCATGTGTAATTTGCATAGTTTCAGCTGTAACAACGTGCATTCATGTGCAATTCGTGCGCAGTAATGTTAATATCACTGAAAACAACCAAATGCATGTGTATTTTACTTAGTTTTAACTGTAATAACGTAGATTCATGTGCAATTAGTGTGCAGTAATGTTAATATCACTGAAAACAAGCAAATGCATGTGTATTTTACTTAGTTTCAGCTGTAATAACGTAGATTCATGTGCAATTAGTGTGCAGTAATGTTAATATCACTGAAAACAAGCAAATGCATGTGTAATTTGCTTGGTTTCAGTTGTAACAAAGTGGATTCATGTGCAATTAGTGTGCAGTAATGTTAATATCACTGAAAACAAGCAAATGCATGTGTAATTGCTTAGTTTCACTTGTAATAACGTAGATTCATGTGCAATTAGTGTGCAGTAATGTTAATATCACTGAAAACAAGCAAATGCATGTGTAATTTCCTTAGTTTCAGCTGTAACAACGTGCATTCATGTTCAATTCGTGTGCAGTAATGTTAATATCACTGAAAACAAGCAAATGCATGTGTATTTTACTTAGTTTCATTTGTAATAACGTACATTCATGTGCAATTAGTATGCAGTAATGTTAAGATCACTGAAAACAAGCAAATGCATGTGTATTTTACTTACTTTCAGCTGTAATAACGTAGATTCATGTGCAATTAGTGTGCAGTAATGTTAATATCACTGAAAACAAGCAAATGCATCTGTAATTTGCTTAGTTTCACCTGAAATAACGTAGATTAATGTGCAATTAGTGTGCAGTAATGTTAATATAGCTGAAAACAAGCAAATGCATGTGTAATTTGCTTAGTTTCAGTTGTAACAACGTGGATTCATGTGCAATTAGTGTGCAGTAATGTTAATATCACTGCAAACAAGCAAATGCATCTGTAATTTGCTTAGTTTCACCTGTAATAACGTAGATTCATGTGCAATTAGTGTGCAGTAATGTTAATATCACTGAAAACAAGCAAATGCATGTGTAATTTGCTTAGTTTCACTTGTAATAACGTAGATTCATGTGCAATTAGTGTGCAGTAATGTTAATATCTCTGAAAACAAGCAAATGCATGTGTATTTTACTTAGTTTCATTTGTAATAACGTACATTCATGTGCAATTAGTGTGCAATAATGTTAAGATCACTGAAAACAAGCAAATGCATGTGTATTTTACTTAGTTTCAGCTGTAATAACGCGGATTCATGTGCAGTTAGTGTGCAGTAATGTTAATATCACTGAAAACAAGCAAATGCATGTCTATTTTGCTTAGTTTCACCTGTAATAACGCCGATACATGTGCAATTAGTGTGCAGTAGTGTTAATATCACTGAAAACAAGCAAATGCATGTGTAATTTGCTTAGTTTCAGCTGTAACAACGTGCATTCATGTGCAATTCGTGTGCAGTAATGTTAATATCACTGAAAACAAGCAAATGCATCTGTAATTTGCTTAGTTTCACCTGTAATAACGTAGATTCATGTGCAATTAGTGTGCAGTAATGTTAATATCACTGAAAACAAGCAAAAGCATGTGTAATTTGCTTAGTTTCACTTGTAATAACGTAGATTCATGTGCAATTAGTGTGCAGTAATGTTAATATCACTGAAAACAAGCAAATGCATGTGTATTTTACTTAGTTTCATTTGTAATAACGTACATTCATGTGCAATTAGTGTGCTGTAATGTTAATATCACTGAAAACAAGCAAATGCATGTGTAATTTGCATAGTTTCAGCTGTAACAACGTGCATTCATGTGCAATTCGTGCGCAGTAATGTTAATATCACTGAAAACAACCAAATGCATGTGTATTTTACTTAGTTTTAACTGTAATAACGTAGATTCATGTGCAATTAGTGTGCAGTAATGTTAATATCACTGAAAACAAGCAAATGCATGTGTATTTTACTTAGTTTCAGCTGTAATAACGTAGATTCATGTGCAATTAGTGTGCAGTAATGTTAATATCACTGAAAACAAGCAAATGCATGTGTAATTTGCTTGGTTCAGTTGTAACAAAGTGGATTCATGTGCAATTAGTGTGCAGTAATGTTAATATCACTGAAAACAAGCAAATGCATGTGTAATTGCTTAGTTTCACTTGTAATAACGTAGATTCATGTGCAATTAGTGTGCAGTAATGTTAATATCACTGAAAACAAGCAAATGCATGTGTAATTTCCTTAGTTTCAGCTGTAACAACGTGCATTCATGTTCAATTCGTGTGCAGTAATGTTAATATCACTGAAAACAAGCAAATGCATGTGTATTTTACTTAGTTTCATTTGTAATAACGTACATTCATGTGCAATTAGTATGCAGTAATGTTAAGATCACTGAAAACAAGCAAATGCATGTGTATTTTACTTACTTTCAGCTGTAATAACGTAGATTCATGTGCAATTAGTGTGCAGTAATGTTAATATCACTGAAAACAAGCAAATGCATCTGTAATTTGCTTAGTTTCACCTGAAATAACGTAGATTAATGTGCAATTAGTGTGCAGTAATGTTAATATAGCTGAAAACAAGCAAATGCATGTGTAATTTGCTTAGTTTCAGTTGTAACAACGTGGATTCATGTGCAATTAGTGTGCAGTAATGTTAATATCACTGAAAACAAGCAAATGCATCTGTAATTTGCTTAGTTTCACCTGTAATAACGTAGATTCATGTGCAATTAGTGTGCAGTAATGTTAATATCACTGAAAACAAGCAAATGCATGTGTAATTTGCTTAGTTTCACTTGTAATAACGTAGATTCATGTGCAATTAGTGTGCAGTAATGTTAATATCTCTGAAAACAAGCAAATGCATGTGTATTTTACTTAGTTTCATTTGTAATAACGTACATTCATGTGCAATTAGTGTGCAATAATGTTAAGATCACTGAAAACAAGCAAATGCATGTGTATTTTACTTAGTTTCAGCTGTAATAAACGCGGATTCATGTGCAGTTAGTGTGCAGTAATGTTAATATCACTGAAAACAAGCAAATGCATGTCTATTTGCTTAGTTTCACCTGTAATAACGCCGATACATGTGCAATTAGTGTGCAGTAGTGTTAATATCACTGAAACAAGCAAATGCATGTGTAATTTGCTTAGTTTCAGCTGTAACAACGTGCATTCATGTGCAATTCGTGTGCAGTAATGTTAATATCACTGAAAACAAGCAAATGCATCTGTATTTGCTTAGTTTCACCTGTAATAACGTAGATTCATGTGCAATTAGTGTGCAGTAATGTTAATATCACTGAAAACAAGCAAATGCATGTGTAATTTGCTTAGTTTCACTTGTAATAACGTAGATTCATGTGCAATTAGTGTGCAGTAATGTTAATATCACTGAAAACAAGCAAATGCATGTGTATTTTACTTAGTTTCAACTAATAACGTGGAATCATGTGCAATTAGTGTGCAGTAATGTTAATATCACTGAAACGAGCAAATGCATGTGTATTTACTTAGTTTCAGCTGTAATAACGCGGAATTCATGTGCAATTAGTGTGCAGTAATGTTAATATCACTGAAAACAAGCAAATACATGTGTATTTTGCTTAGTTTCACCTGTAATAACGCGGATTCATGTGCAATTAGTGTGCAGTAATGTTAATATCACTGAAAACAAGCAAATGCATGTGTATTTTACTTAGTTTCATTTGTAATAACGTACATTCATGTGCAATTAGTGTGCAGTAATGTTAAGATCACTGAAAACAAGCAAATGCATGTGTATTTTACTTAGTTTCAACTCTAATAACGTGGATCATGTGCAATTAGTGTGCAGTAATGTTAATATCCTGAAAACGAGCAGATGCATGTGTATTTTACTTAGTTTCAGCTGTAATAACGCGGATTCATGTGCAATTAGTGTGCAAGTAATGTTAATATCACTGAAAACAAGCAAATACATGTGTTTTTTGCTTAGTTTCACCTGTAATAACGCGGATTCATGTGCAATTAGTGTGCAGTAATGTTAATATCACTGAAAACAAGCAAATGCATGTGTATTTTACTTAGTTTCATTTGTAATAACGTACATTCATGTGCAATTAGTGTGCAGTAATGTTAAGATCACTGAAAACAAGCAAATGCATGTGTATTTTACTTAGTTTCAACTCTAATAACGTGGAATTCATGTGCAATTAGTGTGCAGTAATGTTAATATCACTGAAAACGAGCAGATGCATGTGTATTTTACTTAGTTTCAGCTGTAATAACGCGGATTCATGTGCAATTAGTGTGCAGTAATGTTAATATCACTGGAAAACAAGCAAATACATGTGTCTTTTGCTTAGTTTCACCTGTAATAACGCGGATTCATGTGCAATTAGTGTGCAGTAATGTTAATATCACTGAAAACAAGCAAATGCATGTGTTTTTACTTAGTTTCATTTGTAATAACGTACATTCATGTGCAATTAGTGTGCAGTAATGTTAAGATCACTGAAAACAAGCAAATGCATGTGTATTTTACTTAGTTTCAGCTGTAATAACGCTGATTCATGTGCAGTTAGTGTGCATAATGTTAATATCACTGAAAACAAGCAAATGAATGTGTAATTTGCTTAGTTTCACTTGTAATAACTTAGATTCATGTGCAATTAGTGTGCAGTAATGTTAATATCACTGGAAAACAATCAAATGCATCTGTAATTTGCTTAGTTTCACCTGAAATAACGTAGATTAATGTGCAATTAGTGTGCAGTAATGTTAATATAACTGAAAACAAGCAAATGCATGTTAATTTGCTTAGTTTCAGCTGTAACAACGTGGATTCATGTGCAATTAGTGCAGTAATGTTAATA
>RQOL01000850.1:0-14646 GCA_013076295.1 Sanderia malayensis
ACCGAAGTTGAAATGGTAGTTTGCTCTACCAAAACTGATGTGGTCGTTGTTGTTAATTGGATGTCAAATGAAGTTGTCGTAGCTGTTCCTTCAACAACTGAAATGGAGGTCAAGGAAATAGTTGGCTCAACCAAAACTGACGTTTTGATTGTAGTTGGCTCAATAGAAACTCCAGTCGAAGCACTAGTGGCCTCGATGACAACAGATCTAGTCCTTGATGTTGGTTTCAAGTCAAATGATGTTACGGACGTTGTTAGCTCGGTAACTGATTGTAACGAAATGGACGTAGTTTGCTCTATCATATTCGAGGTTGTGCTTGTTGTTTGTTCACTGGTTACCGAAATAGAAATAGTACTTTCCTCTACCAAAACTGATGTTGTCGTTGTTGTTAATTGGATGTCAATTGAAGTTGTCGTAGTTGTTCCTTCAACAACTGAAGTGGAGGTCAAGGAAGTAGTTGGCTCAACAAAAACTGACGTTGTGATTGTAGTTGGTTCAATAGAAACTCCAGTTGACACACTAGTGGCATCGATGACAACAAATGTGGTCGTTGTTGTTGTTTGCAAGTCAAATGATGTTACGGACGTTGTTAGTTCAGTAACTGATGGTAACGAAATGGACGTAGTTGGCTCTATAATATTCGAGGTTGTGCTTGTTATTTGTTCACTAGTTACCGAAGTTAAAATGGTAGTTTGCTCTACCAAAACTGTTGTGGTCGTTGTTGCTAATTGGATGTCAAAAGAGGTTTTCGTAGTTGTTCCATCAACCACTGAAGTGGAGGTCAAGGAAGTAGTTGGCTCAACAAAAACTGACGTTGTGATTGTAGTTGGTTCAATAGAAAATCCAGTTGAAACACTAGTAGCATCGATGACAACAGATGTGGTCGTTGTTGTTGGTTGCAAGACAAATGATGTTACGGACGTTGTTAGCTCAGTAACTGATTGTAACGAAATGGACGTAGTTTGCTCTATAATAATCGAGGTTGTGCTTGTTGTTTGTTCACTAGTTACCAAAATAGAAATAGTACTTTGCTCTACCAAAACTGATGTTGTCGTTGTTGTTAATTGGATGTCAATTGAAGTTGTCGTAGTTGTTCCTTCAACAACTGAAGTGGAGGTCAAGGAAGTAGTTGGCTCAACAAAAGCTGATGTTGTGATTGTAGTTGGTTCAATAGAAATTGCAATTGAAGAACTAATGGTATCGATGACAACAGAAGTGGTCGTTGTTCTTGGCTGTAAGACAAATGATGTTACTGTCGTTGTTAGTTCAGTAACTGAGGGTATCGAAATTGACGTAGTTGGCCCTATAATAATCGATGTTGTGCTTGTTGTTTGTTCACTAGTTACCGAAGTTGAAATGGTAGTTGGCTTGACGAAAACTGATGTTGTCGTTCTTGTTAATTGGATGTCAAATGAACTTTTCGCCGTTGTTCCTTCAACAACGGAAGTTGAGGTCAAGGAAGTGGTTGGCTCAACAAAAACTGAGGTTGTTATTGGAGTGGGTTCAATAGAAACTCCAGTCGAAACACTAGTGGCATCGATGACGACAGTTGTGGTAGTTGTTGTTAGGTTTAAGTCCAATGACGTTACTGACGTTGTTAGTTCAGTAACTGATGGTAACGATATGGACGTAGTTGGCTCTATAATAATCGAGGTTGTGCTTGTTGTTTGTGCACTAGTTACCGAACTTGAAATGGTAGTTTGCGCTACCAAAACTGAAGTGCTCGTTGTTGTTAAATCGATGTCAAATGATGCTGTCGTAGTTGTTCCTTCAACAACTGAAGTGGAGGTCAAGGAAATAGTTTGCTCAACAAATACTGACGTCGTGGCTCTAGTTGGTTCAATAGCAACTCCAGTTGAAGCGCTAGTAGCATCGATTACAACAGATGTGGATGACGAAATTGACGTAGTTGGCTGTATAATAATCGAGGTTGTGCCTGTTGCTTGTTCACTAGTTACCGAAGTTGAAATAGTACTTGGCTCTACAAAAACTGATGTTGTCGTTGTTATTAATTGGATGTCAATTGAAGTTGTCGTAGTTGTTCCTTCAACAAATGAGGTGGAGGTCAAGGAAGTAGTTGGCTCAACAAAAACTGATGTTGTGATTGTAGTTGGTTCAATAGAATTTGCAGCTGAAGAACTAGCGGTATCCATTACAACAGATGTGGTCGTTGTTGTTTGTTGCAAGGCAAATGATGTTACTGACGTTGTTAGTTCACTAACTGAGGGTAACGAAATGGACGTTGTTGGCTCTATAATAATCGAGGTTGTTCTTGTTGTTTGTTCACTAGTTACCGAAGTTGAAATGGTAGTTTGCTCTACCAAAACTGATGTCGTCGTTGTTGTTAATTGGATGTCAAATGAAGTTGTCGTAGTTGTTCCTTCAACAACTGAAATGGAGGTCAAGGAAATAGTTGGCTCAACCAAAACAGACGTTTTGATTGTAGTTGGCTCAATAGAAACTCCAGTCGAAGCACTAGTGGCCTCGATGACAACAGATCTAGTCCTTGATGTTGGTTTCAAGTCAAACGTTGTTACTGAGCTTGTTAGTTGAGTAACTGAGGGTAATGAAATGGACGTAGTTGGCTCTATAATAATCGAGCCTGTGCTTGTTGTTTGTTCACTAGTTACCGAAGTTGAAATGGTAGTTTGCTCTACCAAAACTGATGTGGTCGTTGTTGTTAATTGGATGTCAAATGAAGTTGTCGTAGTTGTTCCTTCAACAACTGAAGTGGACGTCAAGGAAGTAGTTGGCTCAACAAAAACTGATGTTGTGATTGTAGTTGGTTCAATAGAAACTCCAGTTGAAACACTAGTAGCATCGACGACAACAAGTGTGGTCGTTGTTGTTGGTTGCAAGACAAATGATGTTACGGACGTTGTTAGCTCAGTAACTGATGGTAACGAAATGGACGTAGTTGGCTCTCTAATAATCGAGGTTGTGCTTGTTGCTTGTTCACTAGTTACCGAAGTTGAAATGGTAGTTTGCTCTACCAAAACTGATGTGGGCGTTGTTGTTAATTGGATGTGAAATGAAGTTGTTGTAATCGTTCCTTGAACAACTGCAATGGAGGTCAAGGAAGTAGTTGGCTCAACAAAAACTGACGTTGTTATTGTAGTTGGTTCAATAGAAATTGCAGTTGAAGAACTAATGGTATCGATGACAACAGATGTGGTCGTTGTTCTTGGCTGCAAGACAAATGATGTTACTGACGTTGTTAGTTCAGTAACTGAGGGTATCGAAATTGACGTAGTTGGCCCTATAATAATCGATGTTGTGCTTGTTGTTTGTGCACTAGTTACCGAACTTGAAATGGTAGTTTGCGCTACCAAAACAGAAGTGCTCGTTGTTGTTAAATCGATGTCAAATGATGCTGTCGTAGTTGTTCCTTCAACAACTGAAGTGGAGGTCAAGGAAATAGTTTGCTCAACAAATACTGACGTCGTGGTTCTAGTTGGTTCAATAGCAACTCCAGTTGAAGCGCTAGTAGCATCGATTACAACAGATGTGGATGACGAAATTGACGTAGATGGCTGTATAATAATCGAGATTGTGTTTGTTGTTTTTTCACTAGTTACGTAAGTTGAAATAGTTGTTTCCTCTAACAAAACTGATGTTGTTGTTGTTGATAATTGGATGTCAAATGAACTTGTCCCAGTTGTTCCTTCAAGAACGGAAGTTGAGGTCAAGGAAGTTGTTGGCTCAACAAAAACTGACGTTGTGATTGTAGTTGGTTCAATAGAAACTCCAGTTGAAACACTAGTAGCATCGATGACAACAGATGTGGTCGTTGTTGTTGGTTGCAAGACAAATGATGTTACGGACGTTGTTAGCTCAGTGACTGATTGTAACGAAATGGACGTAGTTTGCTCTATCATATTCGAGGTTGTGCTTGTTGTTTGTTCACTAGTTACCGAAGTTGAAATGGTAGTTTGCTCTACCAAAACTGATGTTGTCGTTGTTGTTAATTGGATGTCAATTGAAGTTGTCGTAGTTGTTCCTCCAACAACTGAAGTGGAGGTCAAGGAAGTAGTTGGCTCAACAAAAACTGACGTTGTGATTGTAGTTGGTTCAATAGAAACTCCAGTTGAAACACTAGTAGCATCGATGACAACAGATGTGGTCGTTGTTGTTGGCTGCAAGACAAATGATGTTACGGACGTTGTTAGCTCAGTAACTGATTGTAACGAAATGGACGTAGTTTGCTCTATCATATTCGAGGTTGTGCTTGTTGTTTGTTCACTGGTTACCGAAATAGAAATAGTACTTTCCTCTACCAAAACTGATGTTGCCGTTGTTGTTAATTGGATGTCAATTGAAGTTGTCGTAGTTGTTCCTTCAACAACTGATGTGGAGGTCAAGGAAGTAGTTGGCTCAACAAAAACTGACGTTGTTATTGTAGTTGGTTCAATAGAAATTGCAGTTGAAGAACTAATGGTATGGATGACAACAGATGTGGTCGTTGTTCTTGGCTGCAAGACAAATGATGTTACTGACGTTGTTAGTTCAGTAACTGAGGGTATCGAAATTGACGTAGTTGGCCCTATAATAATCGTTGTTGTGCTCGTTGTTTTTTCACTAGTTACAGAACTTGAAATGGTAGTTGGCTCGACGAAAACTGATGTTGTCGTTCTTGTTAATTGGATGTCAAATGAACTTGTCGCCGTTGTTCCTTCAACAACGGAAGTTGAGGTCAAGGAAGTGGTGGGCTCAACAAAAACTGAGGTTGTTATTGGAGTGGGTTCAATAGAAACTCCAGTCGAAACACTAGTGGCATCGATGACGACAGATGTGGTAGTTGTTGTTAGGTTTAAGTCCAATGACGTTACTGACGTTGTTAGTTCAGTAACTGATGGTAACGATATGGACGTAGTTGGCTCTATAATAATCGAGGTTGTGCTTGTTGTTTGTGCACTAGTTACCGAACTTGAAATGGTAGTTTGCGCTACCAAAACTGAAGTGCTCGTTGTTGTTAAATCGATGTCAAATGATGCTGTCGTAGTTGTTCCTTCAACAACTGAAGTGGAGGTCAAGGAAATAGTTTGCTCAACAAATACTGACGTCGTGGTTCTAGTTGGTTCAATAGCAACTCCAGTTGAAGCGCTAGTAGCATCGATAACAACAGATGTGGATGACGAAATTGACGTAGTTGGCTGTATAATAATCGAGATTGTGTTTGTTGTTTTTTCACTAGTTACGTAAGTTGAAATAGTTGTTTCCTCTAACAAAACTGATGTTGTTGTTGTTGATAATTGGATGTCAAATGAACTTGTCCCAGTTGTTCCTTCAACAACGGAAGTTGAGGTCAAGGAAATGGTTGGCTCAACAAAAACTGACGTTGTGATTGTAGTTGGTTCAATAGAAACTCCAGTTGACACACTAGTGGCATCGATGACAACAAATGTGGTCGTTTTTGTTGTTTGCAAGTCAAATGATGTTACGGACGTTGTTAGTTCAGTAACTGATGGTAACGAAATGGACGTAGTTGGCTCTATAATATTCGAGGTTGTGCTTGTTATTTGTTCACTAGTTACCGAAGTTAAAATGGTAGTTTGCTCTACCAAAACTGTTGTGGTCGTTGTTGCTAATTGGATGTCAAAAGAGATTTTCGTAGTTGTTCCATCAACCACTGAAGTGGAGGTCAAGGAAGTAGTTGGGTCAACAAATACTGACGTTGTGATTGAAGTTGGTTCAATAGAAACTCCAGTTGAAGCACTAGTAGCATCGATGACAACAGATGTGGTCGTTGTTGTTGGTTGCAAGACAAATGATGTTACGGACGTTGTTAGCTCAGTAACTGGTTGTAACGAAATGGACGTAGTTTGCTCTATCATATTCGAGGTTGTGCTTGTTGTGTGTTCATTAGTTACCGAAATAGAAATAGTACTTTGCTCTACCAAAACTGATGTTGTCGTTGTTGTTAATTGGATGTCAATTGAAGTTGTCGTAGTTGTTCCTTCAACAACTGAAGTGGAGGTCAAGGAAGTAGTTGGCTCAACAAAAACTGACGTTGTGATTGTAGTTGGTTCAATAGAAACTCCAGTTGAAACACTAGTAGCATCGATGACAACAGATGTGGTCGTTGTTGTTGGTTGCAAGACAAATGATGTTACGGACGTTGTTAGCTCAGTAACTGATTGTAACGAAACGGACGTAGTTTGCTCTATAATAATCGAGGTTGTGCTTGTTGTTTGTTCACCAGTTACCAAAATAGAAATAGTACTTTGCTCTACCAAAACTGATGTTGTCGTTGTTGTTAATTGGATGTCAATTGAAGTTGTCGTAGTTGCTCCTTCAACAACTGAAGTGGAGATCAAGGAAGTAGTTGGCTCAACAAAAACTGATGTTGTGATTGTAGTTGGTTCAATAGAAATTGCAGTTGAAGAACTAATGGTATCGATGACAACAGAAGTGGTCGTTGTTCTTGGCTGCAAGACAAATGATGTTACTGACGTTGTTAGTTCCGTAACTGAGGGTATCGAAATTGACGTAGTTGGCTCTATAATAATCGAGGCTGTGCTTGTTGCTTGTTCACTAGTTACCGAAGTTGAAATGGTAGTTTGCTCTACCAAAACTGATGTCGTCGTTGTTGTTAATTGGATGTCAATTGAAGTTGTCGTAGTTGTTCCTTCAACAACTGATGTGGAGGTCAAGGAAGTAGTTGGCTCAACAAAAACTGACGTTGTTATTGTAGTTGGTTCAATAGAAATTGCAGTTGAAGAACTAATGGTATGGATGACAACAGATGTGGTCGTTGTTCTTGGCTGCAAGACAAATGATGTTACTGACGTTTTTAGTTCAGTAACTGAGGGTATCGAAATGGACGTAGTTGGCTCTCTAATATTCGAGGTTGTGCTTGTTATTTGTTCACTAGTTACCGAAGTTGAAATGGTAGTTTGCTCTACCAAAACTGATGTGGTCGTTGTTGTTAATTGGATGTCAAATGAAGTTGTCGTAGTTGTTCCTTCAACAACTGAAGTGGACGTCAAGGAAATAGTTGGCTCAACAAAAACTGTGTTGTTATTGTAGTTGGTTCAATAGAAACTCCAGTTGAAACACTAGTAGCATCGAAGACAACAAGTGTGGTCGTTGTTGTTTGTTGCAAGACAAATGATGTTACGGACGTTGTTAGCTCAGTAACTGATGGTAACGAAATGGACGTAGTTTGCTCTATAATAATCGAGGTTGTGCTTGTTGTTTGTTCACTAGTTACCAAAATAGAAATAGTACTTTGCTCTACCAAAACTGATGTTGCCGTTGTTGTTAATTGGATGTCAATTGAAGTTGTCGTAGTTGTTCCTTCAACAACTGAAGTGGAGGTCAAGGAAATAGTTTGCTCAACAAATACTGACGTCGTGGTTCCAGTTGGTTCAATAGAAACTCCAGTTGAAGCGCTAGTAGCATCGATTACAACAGATGTGGATGACGAAATTGACGTAGTTGGCTGTATAATAATCGAGATTGTGTTTGTTGTTTTTTCACTAGTTATGTAAGTTGAAATAGTTGTTTCCTCTAACAAAACTGATGTTGTCGTCGTTGATAATTGGATGTCAAATGAACTTGTCGCAGTTGTTCCTTCAACAAGGGAAGTTGAGGTCAAGGAAGTGGTTGGCTCAACAAAAACTGACGTTGTGATTGTAGTTGGTTCAATAGAAACTCCAGTTGACACACTAGTGGCATCGATGACAACAAATGTGGTCGTTGTTGTTGTTTGCAAGTCAAATGATGTTACGGACGTTGTTAGCTCAGTAACTGATTGTAACGAAATGGACGTAGTTTGCTCTATAATAATCGAGGTTGTGCTTGTTGTTTGTTCACTAGTTACCAAAATAGAAATAGTACTTTGCTCTACCAAAACTGATGTTGCCGTTGTTGTTAATTGGATGTCAATTGAAGTTGTCGTAGTTGTTCCTTCAACAACTGAAGTGGAGATCAAGGAAGTAGTTGGCTCAACAAAAGCTGATGTTGTGATTGTAGTTGGTTCAATAGAAATTGCAGTTGAAGAACTAATGGTATCGATGGCAACAGAAGTGGTCGTTGTTCTTGGCTGCAAGACAAATGATGTTACTGACGTTGTTAGTTCCGTAACTGAGGGTATCGAAATTGACGTAGTTGGCTCTATAATAATCGATGTTGTGCTTGTTGTTTGTTCACTAGTTACCGAAGTTGAAATGGTAGTTGGCTCGACGAAAACTGATGTTGTCGTTCTTGTTAATTGGATGTCAAATGAACTTGTCGCCGCTGTTCCTTCAACAACGGAAGTTGAGGTCAAGGAAGTGGTTGGCTCAACAAAAACTGAGGTTGTTATTGGAGTGGGTTCAATAGAAACTCCAGTCGAAACACTAATGGCATCGATGACAACAGATGTGGTAGTTGTTGTTAGGTTTAAGTCCAATGACGTTACTGACGTTGTTAGTTCAGTAACTGATGGTAACGATATGGACGTAGTTGGCTCTATAATAATCGAGGCTGTGCTTGTTGCTTGTTCACTAGTTACCGAAGTTGAAATGGTAGTCTGCTCTACCAAAACTGATGTCGTCGTTGTTGTTAATTGGATGTCAATTGAAGTTGTCGTAGTTGTTCCTTCAACAACTGATGTGGAGGTCAAGGAAGTAGTTGGCTCAACAAAAACTGACGTTGTTATTGTAGTTGGTTCAATAGAAATTGCAGTTGAAGAACTAATGGTATGGATGACAACAGATGTGGTCGTTGTTCTTGGCTGCAAGACAAATGATGTTACTGACGTTTTTAGTTCAGTAACTGAGGGTATCGAAATGGACGTAGTTGGCTCTATAATATTCGAGGTTGTGCTTGTTATTTGTTCACTAGTTACCGAAGTTGAAATGGTAGTTTGCTCTACCAAAACTGATGTTGTCGTTGTTGTTAATTGGATGTCAAATGAAGTTGTCGTAGTTGTTCCTTCAACAACTGAAGTGGACGTCAAGGAAATAGTTGGCTCAACAAAAACTGATGTTGTGATTGTAGTTGGTTCAATAGAAACTCCAGTTGAAACACTAGTAGCATCGAAAACAACAAGTGTGGTCGTTGTTGTTGGTTGCAAGACAAATGATGTTACGGACGTTGTTAGCTCAGTAACTGATGGTAACGAAATGGACGTAGTTGGCTCTATAATAATCGAGGTTGTGCTTGTTGCTTGTTCACTAGTTACCGAAGTTGAAATGGTAGTTTGCTCTACCAAAACTGATGTGGGCGTTGTTGTTAATTGGATGTGAAATGAAGTTGTCGTAGTCGTTCCTTGAACAACTGCAATGGAGGTCAAGGAAGTAGTTGGCTCAACAAAAACTGACGTTGTTATTGTAGTTTGTTCAATAGAAATTGCAGTTGAAGAACTAATGGTATCGATGACAACAGATGTGGTCGTTGTTCTTGGCTGCAAGACAAATGATGTTACTGACGTTGTTAGTTCAGTAACTGAGGGTATCGAAATTGACGTAGTTGGCCCTATAATAATCGATGTTGTGCTTGTTGTTTGTTCACTAGTTACCGAAGTTGACATGGTAGTTTGCGCTATCAAAACTGAAGTGCTCGTTGTTGTTAAATCCATGTCAAATGAAGCTGTCGTAGTTGTTCCTTCAACAACTGAAGTGGAGGTCAAGGAAATAGTTTGCTCAACAAATACTGACGTCGTGGTTCTAGTTGGTTCAATAGAAACTCCAGTTGAAGCGCTAGTAGCATCGATTACAACAGATGTGGATGACGAAATTGACGTAGTTGGCTGTATAATAATCGAGATTGTGTTTGTTGTTTTTTCACTAGTTACGTAAGTTGAAATAGTTGTTTCCTCTAACAAAACTGATGTTGTTGTTGTTGATAATTGGATGTCAAATGAACTTGTGGCAGTTGTTCCTTCAACAACGGAAGTTGAGGTCAAGGAAGTGGTTGGCTCAACAAAAACTGACGTTGTGATTGTAGTTGGTTCAATAGAAACTCCAGTTGACACACTAGTGGCATCGATGACAACAAATGTGATCGTTGTTGTTGTTTGCAAGTAAAATGTTGTTACGGACGTTGTTAGTTCAGTAACTGATGGTAACGAAATGGACGTAGTTGGCTCTATAATATTCGAGGTTGTGCTTGTTATTTGTTCACTAGTTACCGAAGTTAAAATGGGAGTTTGCTCTAACAAAACTGATGTTGTTGTTGTTGATAATTGGATGTCAAATGAACTTGTGGCAGTTGTTCCTTCAACAAGGGAAGTTGAGGTCAAGGAAGTGGTTGGCTCAACAAAAACTGACGTTGTGATTGTAGTTGGTTCAATAGAAACTCCAGTTGACACACTAGTGGCATCGATGACAACAAATGTGGTCGTTGTTGTTGTTTGCAAGTCAAATGATGTTACGGACGTTGTTAGTTCAGTAACTGATGGTAACGAAATGGACGTAGTTGGCTCTATAATAATCGATGTTGTGCTTGTTGTTTGTTCACTAGTTACCGAAGTTGAAATGGTAGTTGGCTCGACGAAAACTGATGTTGTCGTTCTTGTTAATTGGATGTCAAATGAACTTGTCGCCGCTGTTCCTTCAACAACGGAAGTTGAGGTCAAGAAAGTGGTTGGCTCAACAAAAACTGAGGTTGTTATTGGAGTGGGTTCAATAGAAACTCCAGTCGAAACACTAATGGCATCGATGACAACAGATGTGGTAGTTGTTGTTAGGTTTAAGTCCAATGACGTTACTGACGTTGTTAGTTCAGTAACTGATGGTAACGATATGGACGTAGTTGGCTCTATAATAATCGAGGCTGTGCTTGTTGCTTGTTCACTAGTTACCGAAGTTGAAATGGTAGTCTGCTCTACCAAAACTGATGTCGTCGTTGTTGTTAATTGGATGTCAATTGAAGTTGTCGTAGTTGTTCCTTCAACAACTGATGTGGAGGTCAAGGAAGTAGTTGGCTCAACAAAAACTGACGTTGTTATTGTAGTTGGTTCAATAGAAATTGCAGTTGAAGAACTAATGGTATGGATGACAACAGATGTGGTCGTTGTTCTTGGCTGCAAGACAAATGATGTTACTGACGTTTTTAGTTCAGTAACTGAGGGTATCGAAATGGACGTAGTTGGCTCTATAATATTCGAGGTTGTGCTTGTTATTTGTTCACTAGTTACCGAAGTTGAAATGGTAGTTTGCTCTACCAAAACTGATGTTGTCGTTGTTGTTAATTGGATGTCAAATGAAGTTGTCGTAGTTGTTCCTTCAACAACTGAAGTGGACGTCAAGGAAATAGTTGGCTCAACAAAAACTGATGTTGTGATTGTAGTTGGTTCAATAGAAACTCCAGTTGAAACACTAGTAGCATCGAAAACAATAAGTGTGGTCGTTGTTGTTGGTTGCAAGACAAATGATGTTACGGACGTTGTTAGCTCAGTAACTGATGGTAACGAAATGGACGTAGTTGGCTCTATAATAATCGAGGTTGTGCTTGTTGCTTGTTCACTAGTTACCGAAGTTGAAATGGTAGTTTGCTCTACCAAAACTGATGTGGGCGTTGTTGTTAATTGGATGTGAAATGAAGTTGTCGTAGTCGTTCCTTGAACAACTGCAATGGAGGTCAAGGAAGTAGTTGGCTCAACAAAAACTGACGTTGTTATTGTAGTTTGTTCAATAGAAATTGCAGTTGAAGAACTAATGGTATCGATGACAACAGATGTGGTCGTTGTTCTTGGCTGCAAGACAAATGATGTTACTGACGTTGTTAGTTCAGTAACTGAGGGTATCGAAATTGACGTAGTGGGCCCTATAATAATCGATGTTGTGCTTGTTGTTTGTTCACTAGTTACCGAAGTTGACATGGTAGTTTGCGCTATCAAAACTGAAGTGCTCGTTGTTGTTAAATCCATGTCAAATGAAGCTGTCGTAGTTGTTCCTTCAACAACTGAAGTGGAGGTCAAGGAAATGGTTTGCTCAACAAATACTGACGTCGTGGTTCTAGTTGGTTCAATAGAAACTCCAGTTGAAGCGCTAGTGGCATCCATGACAACAAATGTGATCGTTGTTGTTGTTTGCAAGTAAAATGTTGTTACGGACGTTGTTAGTTCAGTAACTGATGGTAACGAAATGGACGTAGTTGGCTCTATAATATTCGAGGTTGTGCTTGTTATTTGTTCACTAGTTACCGAAGTTAAAATGGTAGTTTGCTCTAACAAAACTGATGTTGTTGTTGTTGATAATTGGATGTCAAATGAACTTGTGGCAGTTGTTCCTTCAACAAGGGAAGTTGAGGTCAAGGAAGTGGTTGGCTCAACAAAAACTGACGTTGTGATTGTAGTTGGTTCAATAGAAACTCCAGTTGACACACTAGTGGCATCGATGACAACAAATGTGGTCGTTGTTGTTGTTTGCAAGTCAAATGATGTTACGGACGTTGTTAGTTCAGTAACTGATGGTAACGAAATGGACGTAGTTGGCTCTATAATATTCGAGGTTGTGCTTGTTATTTGTTCACTAGCTACCGAAGTTAAAATGGTAGTTTCCTCTAACAAAACTGATGTTGTCGTTCTTGTTAATTGGATGTCAAATGAACTTGTCGCCGTTGTTCCTTCAACAACGGAAGTTGAGGTCAAGGAAGTGGTGGGCTCAACAAAAACTGAGGTTGTTATTGGAGTGGGTTCAATAGAAACTCCAGTCGAAACACTAGTGGCATCGATGACAACAGATGTGGTAGTTGTTGTTGTTTGCAAGTCAAATGATGTTACGGACGTTGTTAGTTCAGTAACTGATGGTAACGAAATGGACGTAGTTGGCTCTATAATAATCGAGGCTGTGCTTGTTGTTTGTGCACTAGCTACCCAAGTTGAAATGGTAGTTTGCTCTAACAAAACTGATGTGGGCGTTGTTGTTAATTGGATGTCAAATGAAGTTGTCGTAGCCGTTCCTTCAACAACTGCAATGGAGGTCAAGGAAGTAGTTGGCGCAACAAAAATTGACGTTGTGATTGTAGTTGGCTCAATAGAAACTCGAAACGAAGCACCAGTGACATCGCTGATAACAGATGTAGTCGTTGATGTTGGTTTCAAGTCAAACGGTGTTACTGAGCTTGTTAATTCAGTAACTGAGGTTAACGAAATGGACGTAGTTGGCTCAAAAAGAATCGAGGTTGTGCTTGTTGTTTGTGCACTAGTTACCGAACTTGAAATGGTAATTTGCGCTACCAAAACTGTTGTGCTCGTTGTTGTTAAATCGATGTCAAATGAAGCTGTCGTAGTTGTTCCTTCAACAACTGAAGTGGAGGTGAAGGAAATAGTTTGCTCAACAAATACTGACGTCGTGGTTCTAGTTGGTTCAATAGAAACTCCAGTTGAAGCGCTAGTAACATCGATTACAACAGATGTGGATGACGAAATTGACGTAGTTGGCTGTATAATAATCGAGATTGTGTTTGTTGTTTTTTCACTATTTACGTAAGTTGAAATAGTTGTTTCCTCTAACAAAACTGATGTTGTCGTTGTTGATAATTGGATGTCAAGTGAACTTGTCGCAGTTGTTCCTTCAACAACGGAAGTTGAGGTCAAGGAAGTGGTTGGCTCAACAAAAACTGACGTTATGATTGTAGTTGGTTCAATAGAAACTCCAGTTGACACACTAGTGGCATTTATGACAACAAATGTGGTCGTTGTTGTTGTTTGCAAGTCAAATGTTGTTACGGACGTTGTTAGTTCAGTAACTGATTGTAACGAAATGGACGTAGTTGGCTCTATAATATTCGAGGTTGTGCTTGTTATTTGTTCACTAGTTACCGAAGTTAAAATGGTAGTTTGCTCTACCAAAACTGTTGTGGTCGTTGTTGCTAATTGGATGTCAAAAGAGGTTTTCGTAGTTGTTCCATCAACCACTGATGTGGAGGTCAAGGAAGTAGTTGGCTCAACAAAAGCTGAGGTTGTTATTGGAGTGGGTTTAATAGAAACTTCAGTCGAAACACTAGTGGCATCGATGACAACAGATGTGGTAGTTGTTGTTAGGTTTAAGTCCAATGACGTTACTGACGTTGTTAGTTCAGTAATTGATGGTAACGATATGGACGTAGTTGGCTCTATAATAATCGAGGTTGTGCTTGTTGCTTGTTCACTAGTTACCGAAGTTGAAATGGTAGTTTGCTCTACCAAAACTGATGTTGTCGTTGTTGTAAATTGGATGTCAATTGAAGTTGTCGTAGTTGTTCCTTCAACAACTGACGTGGAGGTCAAGGAAGTAGTTGGCTCAACAAAAACTGACGTTGTTATTGTAGTTGGTTCAATAGAAATTGCAGTTGAAGAACTAATGGTATCGATGACAACAGATGTGGTCGTTGTTCTTGGCTGCAAGACAAATGATGTTACTGACGTTGTTAGTTCAGTAACTGAGGGTATCGAAATTGACGTAGTTGGCCCTATAATAATCGATGTTGTGCTTGTTGTTTGTTCGCTACTTAACGAAGTTGAAATGGTAGTTGGCTCGACGAAAACTGATGTTGTCGTTCTTGTTAATTGGATGTCAAATGAACTTTTCGCCGTTGTTCCTTCAACAACGGAAGTTGAGGTCAAGGAAGTGGTTGGCTCAACAAAAACTGAGGTTGTTATTGGAGTGGGTTCAATAGAAACTCCAGTCGAAACACTAGTGGCATTGATGACAACAGATGTGGTAGTTGTTGTTA
>RQOL01000851.1:0-70879 GCA_013076295.1 Sanderia malayensis
CTTAATAAAAGGATCAAAAATACTGCTAAAGGTTCAGTGTCATATTAGTCTGTTAGGCCGGAGAGAATGAAGAACATGTCAACTGTTGCGAATGATATCAGCGTCAAGGCGCTCTTCCATACCACCATGAGTATACCCTTTCTCTTCCGATTACCGTAGTCAAGCATGGTCGGGCCAGGTCAGTACCTGGATGGGTGACCGCCTGGGAACACCTGGTGTTGTAGGCTTTCATTTTTTTTTTCACTTTAAGTTTCCAGACATTGATGGCTAAATTGTTGTGCTCATTAACATGCTGCAACTCAGCCAAGAGAGTTTTCTTTGTGTCAGAAATGACACAAACCTGTTGGGGCACTTTAAAAGACTAGAGAAATATTGTATGTGTGTTGAGAATTGTTAAATTTCATGAAAATGGAGGAACAGTAATGCAAAGTACATTGAAGTAAGAAGGGAAGAAACCAAAAGCAAGCAGTGGAAAAAGTCAATGTATACTATTCAGAAAAATAAATAATCTGAAAAATTTAAAAGTGCTGCATATGAAGCGTGTTAGGTACTCACCACTAAACTATGTTGTGTCTGGATTTTCAACGACAAGGGTGAGGCAGAAAGTCTACGAGTAGTATATATACATGGTGTAGTTTACCAGTACCCCCTTGACGAACGAGGCTGAGGGTGGGCGGGAGTGACATGGAAGAGAGGTTAGCGGGAAAGTGACGTCATATTGGCGGGAATGTGCGATGACGTAATGATGGTGCAATAGTGCGACCACGCAACGACCAGAGAACTGCGGAGGAGGAAGATGGTGGCGCGCGGAGGCTGCTGGGGCGGGAAAGCATGTGCAATCCATGTGCTGATAGAAGCGCGTCACGTGACGTGATAGAAAGTAGGGAGAAATTGTAAATTGATTAGAAAAGGACAACATATGAAAAAATGAATAAATTGTTATAAAATATTAATGAAATATACAGCTAAATAAGTAGAAGTATGTTTGTAGAATGTCACGCGCGTCTTTTCCAATTTCCAATAAGTTTCATGTTTTTGTTATATAGACCATGTTTTTTTATGAAGTCGGGTGAAAAATGAAATATACCACTGCGTCCACGTCCGGAGATTCTGCGTCTTTTGCATTTTCTATGTTTTCCGCGTCCGGAGAATCGGAGTCCGGAGATTCTGCGTCGGAAATGATTGGAGATGTGGCGTTTGAGAGGAGTTCTTGTAAATCTTCGGATTTTATTATTGAGCTTTAACATGTTTCCGAGAAAACTCGCTCCGCCAAGAGGAAGAGTACGAAGAGACATGTTGGTTGTGCGTTACCTTGGGCGATTGTGAAAGTATTTTTTTCGTAATTTGTTTAGGATGAACTTTTTTCCATGATGGGCGGCAATTTTGCTGATGATGTAGGCGTGTTTTCCTTTGTTTGGGCCGAATTTTTTGAGTAAAAATCTGCCGTAAAGTCGATGAGGTATGCTCGGAGTTGCACGGTGGTTACCACGTCCTCGAAGGCGATGACGATGTCTTCTTCTTCTTCTTCCTATCATTGTTTCTATTTGTGGATGGTGAGAGGGTTTTAGTTGGAATTAATTGATGTGAAAATTGCGATGCGGTTGTGTTGTTGGTGTAAGCAGTTATGTGGGTACTTTGATGTCTTTGGCGAATTGTCTGTAGATCCACGGTGCGTGCTTGATTGCGTAAAAGTCTTTGTTAATTAGTCCGCGTCCGCGTAGGTGACGATGTTTTGTTTTGCGATGATGTTTACGTCGTCGCGTGCGTTTTCCAAAGCCGTAGACGCGTTTGTAATGAGGAAGTTTTTTCTGATTTTTTTTTTTGCAAAGTGACCTACGATACCGGTCGGTGCTCGGTTAGAACGTCGCGAGGATGAGAATGGTCCAAAGTGATGCCATAGTCCGCGAAGTGCTGTAATGGCATAGCCCATGTTGTTGTTATAAGTAAGCTAGTCTAATGTGTGCTATACGATAAGTGGAAAAAAGAATAAACGACAAATTCCGATCTAGTCGTCCTGTCGGGAATGGCAGAAGAGTTTTTTCAGTTTGCAAAAGTGTGTAGCTTGGCCAGTGTTGCGACTGAGATGGCAGGCTGAGGCGATGTTGCGACAGGAGTTTTTGTCGAACGAGGTGACGAATTGGTTTTTGTTTTTGCAGAATGTGTTGTAGCCCATGCACGGTGCCCAGTGGTGGGTTTTGTCGCAGAGAGCTTTGAGAACGTCGCATTTGATACCGTTGGCGTTGGCGATGGCGAGGATGGATTGTTTCTGGTTGATGTTACCGTCTTCGTTGCGTACGACGTAGTTGTCGGACACGTGCCAGGAGTCGGTGCGAGGGGCTTTTGTGTTACTGTCGCGATCGTCTTCGGCGTTGTCGTCGTCATTACGAATACCACCGGAGGAATAGGTGAAAGGGCGGAGATCGATGTCGATGACGTTTTGCGAGTTTTGTTGCAGGTCGTTGTTCGGGACGCCGCTTGCGTCGGGATAGCTGTGATAGAGGAGCATGTAGACTTTTTCCATGTAGGTGCAGAGTGATGCTTCGAGCCACTCGAGTTCGGGTCGTTTGGTGGCATTTTCGTGAAAGTACTTGGTGTCGTCGGTGGAGACGTAGAGGATGATGTGTTGGCCGATGCAGTGTTTGTTCCAGTACCAGCAGACGCGCAGTACGTTGTTGTACGTGCCGGTGCGGAGTAGCATCGGTGCTATGACGTACGCGTCGGCAGCGGTTTGTGTCCACACTTCCATCAGGTGTACGGCGTGTGCGTTTGCATCGCCGTTGTCGTGGACTGGAGCTGACGACGACAGGGGTGGCGCCGACGATGTTGCGTGGCTAGTGATGTAGAGTAGAAAGAAAACACTCGATATTGCGAATAGCATCGTGTTAGTGTGACGTAAATACCAGAGCGATAATGCTAACATGAGTAAGCAAAAAACTAAAAAGACTACGATGTGCGCTAGTGAATATTTAAGTAAGATAACAGCGAAAAAGAAAAATGCAAAGAGTTACGAGTGTCACTTTATCAGCTTGGGTGGTAGTTTGATGTCAGCGCTTCTTTTGAAGTCGTACAATTTGGGCGGCAGCGATGTGGCTTGAGTGATGGTGGTGGCGGTGACGTTGGTTTTCGGATTGCCCTTGACGAAACCGGTTCGATAGGTGTTTGTGCAGACGGCAATGGGATTTGTTGTGTGTTGTTTTGGGAAGTAATCCTGGAAGGCAGTGAGGGCAGATTTGGCAGTCAGTTGAATTTGCATGAGTTCGTGAGATGCGTGAGCCAATTTGAAACGATGTGCTGCCAGTTTGCTGTCGTAGGTCAGGAATTGCTTTGTGAGTTTGTCGTTGTTAAGCTGGAGAATATCGAGTGCACCGCACCGCATGTAAGCGACGACGTTGCCGGCGTTGCCGGGTACTTGTTGGAGAAGCGTTGTGAGTTCGTGGATGTTGTTGAGCAGGAGTTGTTCCTGATGTAGCAGAGTTGGAATTTGGGTTCTGAGTGCGTCTTCGTGCTGTTTTGTGGTTTGATGCCAGAGATTGGTGTACGTCTCGAAGATCTGTAGGGCATGTGCGGTGTGAGTTTGTGCGTCTTGACGGATGCGGAGTAGGGAGAGGTTCTGTTGTTCTGCGATTGAATTCAGAGCGGGAATCTTTTGGCGTAGGTCGGCGAGTGCGGCTTGGATTTTGTGAAAGCGGGAGAGTAGCCAGTTGGTGGGTTTGCTTTCGAATGCTGGCGGGCCGAATTGGGTGGCGAATCGAGTTTGTAATTTTAGGAGTTCCTGTTCGCACAGTTTGGTGTCGGTGTTGATGCGACAAGTGTTTATTTGGAGGCAGCCGATGGATTGAATCTCCAGTTCGTGTTCACGGGTGAGTTCGGTAGTTTGAACATGGTGTTCGGCTCGCAGTCGTGCGATCTGAGCATTGAGAAGCTTGATTTCGTTCTCGGCGTTGACCAGTCGTTGATCAAGATCGTAGGTGACTTCGGTTTGACTTTCGGATGCGATCGACGAGGCAGAAGAGCATATGTTTTCTTTGTCGCTGTCGTCGTTGTTTGTTGTTTGCGGGCTGGTCGTGGTGATGATGCTGTTGCTGCTGTCTTCGCTTGAGGCGTTTCGGAAGGCTGTTTCCAAATTTTGGCGAGTATCGTCATCATTAGTGGCAGCAGTAGCAGCAGCAGTATGAGCAGTATGAATGGAATTCTTGTTCTCTTCGTCGTCGTCGATTGAGATGTAGCTCATTTTGCTGCGCTGCTGCTGTTGACGGCGATGGCGAGATGATGTTTCTTTTATAGGGTTTTTGAATTTGAATGGAGGTATTGTTGCATTATTTTTTTTGCTGCTATTAATCTTTTTGCTGCTGGATTTCTATACCGTTAATTTTTTTGCTGCTATTAATCTTTTTGCTGCTGGATTTCTATACCGTTAATTTTTTTGCTGCTGGAGTTTTTTGCTGCTGTATTGTACGATTTGCTGCTGTATTGTTCTATTGTGTGCAGATGTTGGGATATATATGTGAAGATCGATCGATCAAGTTTAGTTAGTTGCTTGGTTAGTTATGGCGTTTGATGATAAATTGATTGAAGTGTACAGGAAGGCCGGCGATGTGCCGGCTCCGTATTGGATGTATGTGTTGGAAATAGCAGAGAAGGAGCGGAAACCGGCAGTGGAGGTGGCCGAGTGGCAACAGACGCAGGACGATTGGGAGAAGGGATGTGTAAAACCGTATTTTGTAGATTTGGTGAAACAGATGAAGGCTGATATAAGGGAACACGGACAGGCGTACGTCTACTTGCATCATATGCAGGGTTAGAGATTGTACGAACAGGAGTTGGATAAGGAGAAAGTGAGGAGAAGAGATGAACAGTGGATGGGGCCGGTTTCAGCGGCTGAGCAGGTGGCATGGGAAGGGACAATGTATTATGTGAAGAAGCCGATGTGGCTGAGAACGCCAATGACGGGTATGCCAGGTACTCCGTGGCCGTCTGGGAACAATGGAGGAGGTGATGCGTTGAATCCTGCAGTGTACACGCCGCCCGATATGCAGATGTTTCCACCTGGAGAGCATGCAAGGAGAAGAAGGAGGGGCATTGAAGGGATGTCCGAAGCCGATTTGATGGCATGGCGCGCGGGGGGAGCACGACCTAGACAACCACGAGCATTCACGCCGAGGGAATGTTCGACGTCGACGGCGATGCCGATAGGAAGAGGACGAGGAGCAAAATTGGTTCAATTACTTCAGATGCAAGAGGATGAAGCAATAAATCACTTTTACAATGGACATTTTTGATTGTTATTTTTTTGTATAAATATATACATTACATATTATGTTAATAAAAAAAAAAAAGGGTGTTTATTTGAAAATGTCCGGGTCGGGAAAGTGGAATAGGTGAAAAAAGGATGTTCGTACGCGTCGATCGTTTCTCTCCAGGGCGGCGTCGTTGTCTTTTCGGGATTGATCGGGTCGGACGAGGTAGAAACGATTGTCATGCCAGAATTGATAGCCGAGCAGTCGCGGTTGGGCGATGCGGCTGATCGTGAAGAGGAACAGTATCGAGTACTCACCGCAAACGTTCGTGGCGTCCGATTGGATTTGATATGGAAAGTAGGCGGTCAGGTGTCGGCTAGCGTCGATCAGTTTAAAGCGGCGAGCTCGTCAAAAGTTTTGGGGCGTGAATGTTTGCGTGGACAGGCACTCGTCGAGACTTTGCAGGCGATGATCGGCGCGAAAATACGAGAACGACAGCATGTATTCGGCGAACGACTTGAACACGTTTGACGGTTGACGACCGTACAAGTCGAAGAAGAAGGCGTTGTGATCGTGATCGAAGTAGAGGCCTTGCCAGTGTCATCCGCCGTTCTTGTGTGTGCCCGTCTTCATGATGTAGGCGAGCGGGAAGTGCTGGATGCTGCGTTGTAGTTATGATGTGACGAGAAAGTCGCGAAAGCTGCCGAGACTGGCGAGAATGTTGGCGATGTCGTCCTCGGTGATGACGCCGGCGTAGATTCGCGCGAGATAGTGCGAGTCTTGGCGGATGCAGTCGGCGATCTGTTTGTTGTTCATGTTTGGGGGTGGTGTGCGCGCGTGCGGGATTTTGTGTGTTTTTATAAAAGAAAAAAATAACAGGAAAGCATTCGTCGTTTACGAGTAGTAGTCTTTTGCGACTTGACCGTTGGGTGAGACGCTGAATTTGCGCTTGTCGAACTTGTGCACTTGGACGTCTTGGTTAATGGGCATTACTCCGTTGTTTGGTATGTGCAGGTAGAGCATGAGTCCGGCGCTGCGTTGGTCTTCGCTCATGACGTTGTTGGGTTGCATGCATGAGAACGTGAGTACTTCGCAGTACTTGGAGTAGCCGGAGTCTGCCGGAGTCGGAGGGAACGAGAAAGTCGTCGCGTGTGATGAGTGGATTGTTCACGTCGGGATTCAGGGTTTCGCGAACGCTGTCGTTGGCTTCGGTTTGTTTTTCGCGTTTGTTTTTGCGCATCACGGACGAGTTGATGAGATATTGCCCTTTGGTGAGGTTGGGCAGACTCGTGGACAGGTACGGATTTAATCCGATGTCGCCGAGGCGAGCTCGGCGATTGCGCAATTGGAACATGATTTTGCCGGGTAGTTTGTCCGTTGAGATGTTGAGTTTGAATTCGGAGATTCCGGGTGTGGGGGTGATGATGTCGATCGTGTGGTGGGTGAAGGGGAATTCGTCTGGCGATTCGTTTGTGAACGACTGTATGTATTCGGCGGCTCGTTCGGGTACAAGCGACATTGTGGTGTATTCGATTTTCATTTCTTCGATGTAAATTTGACAGTTGTTGACGTAGGTGCGCAAGGTGGCGGGTTGTTCGTCGCCGGCGCCATTTGGCGAGCACATGAGGTAGTAGGCGGGGGCGTGACATTGAAAGATGATTTCTAGTTTGTTGCTTGCGTTGAACGGCACTTCGGATTTGTTGAGGGGCGTGTTGAGGCGGAACTCGAATTCGGCAACTTTTCCCTGATAGTAGAGATTGCAGAGGCGAGTGCGAGCCGGGTTGTTCGTGTTGGTGGGAGGATCGTTGTAGAAGCGACCGGGTTCTTGTGGCAGTACGAACTGGATCAGATCTTCGGCGAGGGGTGCACGGTTGGTGATCGGATAGAGTTCGTCGATGCTGGCATTCTCGAGGAAGTGGTAGGCGTTGCTTTGGGATGAAAAGTTCCACATTTCTGAGCCGGGTTCGCCGTGACCGATAGGTCGTTTGCCGCCTCGTTTGTAAGCGGGCAAGGCGGTGTTGGCGAAGCGACTTTGGAACTGATCGAGGATGTCGACGCGTTTGTCCGGATTGAGTATGTTTGGCGTCATGCCGCTACCGTGCAATGTGCCACGCGAAGCGCTCTTGTTGATGTCGACATATTTCCGTTTCTGTGATAATGGCGGCGATCGCAGGTCGACTTGTTGCAAGATGGATTTTGCTTTGTTGTGCTTTTTGGTTGCAACAGGCATGATGATTGATGTGCGCTAGTAGAGGCCGGTGTTTAGTGTGACGCCGGCTGGGATGCGAATTCCGGATTTGCGTGTGAAGAAACCGTGTCGATTGCGTCGGTGACGATGACAACGATGACGATGACGATGTCGCTGTAGTGTTGTAGTCGGTGAAGATTTTATGCGTTTTGAAGTGTGGATTTGTTTGCCAAGTGATGCAGTCAATTTGCTGACGGCTTTTTGTTCGAGGTTTTTAATAGCGCTTTTTGTGCGGTGACGTACTGTGCGACGTGTGTGGCGGACGAGGCATTTTGTTTGTTTCTTTAGTAGACGTGTACCGCTGCGACCGAGGCGTTTGAGACCTTTTTTACCTTGACGTTTTGGCGATTTTGAGAGCACTTTTTCCGACTTGTTTTCCTGCTTGTGCGAGTAGTTTTCCTACCGCGTTGCCAATTCCTCCTCTGCCTCTGAGGTGTGGCGGTAGATAGTGGTCAGACGACCAGATGCCGGGGCTGTGTTGGCCAAAGCTGGTCTCCCTGAGACGACGTAGTGCACCGTTGCCGGTCAACATGTGGTGGATCGGTTGTTTGGGTTTGGACCAGAGCTGTGCTGATGTTTTGTGACCGCCGATGTAGAAGACATCGGACATTGTTGTTATTGTTGCGATTTGAATGCTTGGGGAGAGTTAAGTAGAGGAAAAGGCGCGTCAACTTGGCGAATGTGTTTGTGATAAGTCATAATCAGACGGCGGCTTTTTTTCGACGAAAGAGAAAAGTGAATTCGAGTTGGTCGGGCATGATCGGATCGTTGTAGGAGTTGCGCACGAGAAAGGACATGTCGCTGAGATTGATGTCGTTCATCAGGGAGCGAAACGTAGGCTGTTTGATTTTCAGACTTTCCGTGACGTTTTTTCGAGTTTGTGTTGCGTTGAGCGATAGAGGGTTTTCGAGTTTGTTGGCGAAGGCGTAGGTGGGAGCGGGAATTTGCGCGAGCAGCGGTGACAGGTGGTCGGCGATGTGGAATGTCGGTACGATACTGTTCGTATAGAGGAAGATTTCGTCGGCATTGAGGAAGTTGATTGGATGGTTGGTTCGGTGTGCGATGTGGGTGTCAGTGTTGGACGATTTGGACAGATAGAGTTCGTAGTCGGTGGTGCCGAGTGGTGTCAGGTAGTTGGGAAGCAGGGGTAGATGCCACGGGAAACGAGGCACGGTGGAGGCATTCGTTTCACCGTCGGTGAAAATGGCCGGTGCGATGATGTTGTCGACGGCGTGGGGTAGGCGTCGGGCGGTGCACGGAGTTGTGAGTGAGCCGTGTCGGACGCGATCGTAGACGATGTGAAGACCTTTGCGCTGGAGTGTTTTACTGCTGTAGTCGGCGTTGTATGAGTAGAGACTGCGGGTGACGACGGAGCCCTTTTCGAAGCCAAATATGTTGAGGAGAATGCTACCCATGGCCATGTAGAGCAACGTGTTGGGGCAGGAGAATTCGAGGAAGTAGTGTTGATCGGGATTGTTTACGGTCTTAACCTAAAAACCTAAACGTATGGTCCAGGTCGAACCATACGTTTAGGTTTTTTTCATAGTGGTCGGCGATGTAGGTGGACGATTGGGCGGTGTCGTCTTCGAGTCCGTAGACGTCTTTGAAGACGCTCGTGAGAGTGGCGGTGTGGTTTGTGAGACTGTAGTTGGTGGGAAAGAGCGGAATGGCGCCAGACAGCATGAATTCCATGTCGTAGAGATGGTACGTGTTTTTACGGCGCGCTTCCGTGGGATGTGGTACGAACATCGAGTGTTGTGTGAGGGTATAGTCGATTTGGACGATGCCGATTTCCCAGTCTTCGTCGGGCGGCATTTGGAGTTGGTCGCGTTGGATTTGGCTGTTGTCGGTGCTGAGAAAGTTGAATGAGTGCGTCTGTTGGATGGGATCGGCGAACTTGCTCGTGTCCAAGAGACCGCGAATGTAGAAAAAGTCGTGCGTAAAGAAATCGCTCATGTTGTCGCTGTGGGTGTTTGACGATGGTCCGGATAGATGTGTTGCAGTAGGAGGTGGGCACCACTGCAGATGATTAGTGTACAGTTGACGGCGATGAAGTGGTCATTTATGTTTTGATAGGTGAATGCATTCGTGCCGGCGTGGAAGGTTTTCAGGTAGCAGTTGAGTTTGATGCTTTTGCTTTGGAACGCCGTGAGGTGATGTCCTTCGACGATGCGTGCAAAGGGCAAGTTGCGATCGTCGCTCGTGAACGAGTAGTGTACGGGTTGGGCCGTCTTGTACGTGACATCGTCGAGCGGTACGTGCAGTTCGGCGAGTACGATATCGGCGTTGTATTTGTCGACTCGTTGGAAGCAGTACGGTGAGCACATGTCGTTGCTAGGCGAGGCATATGGTTGAGAAACGCGTTGTTGTTGTTGCGTATATACGACGGACGTGGCCGGACCGGTGGTCAGGGTCAGGCGACACGTGTCAGCGAGACGTATTGGACGAGCGAGTCGGGCAGACTGTTGTAGATGATGGTCTTGTTGCCGGTGATGTCGTACTCGTCGGACTGTTGAGTGCGTTGCTTTTGCAGTAGGTGTTTTGACCGGCGTGTTCGACGAAGAATTTGCGCAACAGTACGACGTCACTGCTGTTGTTAACGGGCGGCGTGTTGATGTCGTAATCCATTGTCTGCGCGCGCGCGCGCACGTCTGTGTGTGTAGAGAGAGAGACAAAAAAAACAACACATAGTATATATGTATAAAAATGATATAATGATTAACTGACGCGAAAGAAGAAAGTCAAAGTAGTGGGATAGTTTTCTTTTTGGACAAACGAGAAACTGTGTTCGTTATAGTAGTTGAGAGCGACGGGGGATAGTTTTGTGAGCAGACGCAGGAGGGAGCTGCTGCTGCGAGACGTGAGACGGTAGACGAACGTGGAATCGGCCAGGGGGACGACTTTGTTGAAGATGGGCGTGTTGAATTCGAACCAGACTTTTGCGAATTTTGACGAGAGTTTTTGTGTGCCGGTCGGTAGGTGCAGTATTGCAACCGTGGGTTCCCAAACACCACTGTAGATGTTCGATTCGATTTTGTTTGCGGTTATTTTCACAATCTGTTGAGTGTCGAGGTGTCGCAGGGCGAGACTGAGTACGAACGAGGTGCCGCGAGGAAAATATTTGCTGTTTATCGAGGCGAATTGCGGCATCGGCATTGTGACAACCCAGGTGAGAGGTAGGTTGCGATATAGTCGCGGATTGTCGTAGAGTTTTTGACTGTCGTCAAAGTGGGGGAGTGGTGTGACGGATGTGTTTGGATATAGGAGCGGTCCGAAGCGAGTCGTGATGGCAATGTCCACGTAGTCTTCGTCGACGTCGGTGAGGGCGGTGGTGAGCAGATCGATGTTGCGTTCCAGGCGGGGCAAAGAGAAGAGACGTTTTGAAGACGATCGCGATCGATTGGGATCGTGCGGTGCGAAATCGGTCCAGCTTTTTTTGAGTATTCTGATGATGAACGAACGTTGACACCAGTTGAGTTTTGCACCGTCGGCACCACCTGGTTGTAGTGTGTAGTGGGCGTGGTGACCGCTGCGTACGAAAAGGTCGTTCATGAGGGTGCATTCTCGAGCTTCGTTGAACCAGGTGTCGGCGCTAAAGTTCGCAAGCATTATGTCCTCGGCGGTGCTGGTGGCCGTCGGTGGACAGTAGGGAAAAAAGTCGGCAGATTCGCGCCACTCCCACGAGTCGATGTTGAGCAGTTCGGCCAACGTGCGAGACAGGCGAACGACTTGTTTGTAGCTGCCTTTGCTTTGATCGAAGGCAACACTGCGAAGCATGCGATCGGTGTTGTTCTCGGCAGCGCTGCTTCGGCGTGCGATAATGTCGAAACAGTCGTGCACGATGATGGCGTTGGTGTTCTTCTTGATGCCGAACATCGAGGAGGTTTTGACGGGCGTCTTGCCGTCGGTGAACGTGTCGTAGTACACTTTGTACGGTCGAAGGTAGTCGGTGTAGCACAGCGTGAGGAACGAGTCGAGATCGGTCGGATAGGCGATCTGGTGTTGGTGCACGAGTCGGTAGGCGATGGAAGGATGCGGCTGCAGGCGAGGCGCGGCGTCTAGGACGCGCGAATAATTGCGATGATGGAGCCATTTTTTCGCGGTCAGACCTTTGTAGACTTTCTCGAAGGCGCTGCCGGCAGTGGCGCTGTACTTTTCTGGCACGTAGTAGCGTTTGAACCAGAGTTGGGAGACTACTTCGAGAGTGCTGGTGTGCGTGAGCAAAGCGTTGATCAGTGCGGTGTTCCACGTGAAGCGCGGATCGAATTGCATGTCGCCGTACGGACGATTGGCAAAGCTGTCCGATTGTGGGAGGATGTTGTGGTCGGGATCGCCCGACGAGACGGCTGTAAAGTAGGTTTTGTCGACGTGTTGTCCGAGACCGGTTTCCTCTGTCATGTTGACGTTTTGTTGCCGCCGCGGCTAGAGGAGTCGAGGAGGAGATGGTGCAAGAGGACGGCAGCGGAGATTTCGTGACGTTGCTTTTCTTCCCGACTGCGCCGTGTGAGCACGTGTTCGGGCAACCACAAACTGTCCCAGTACTCGGCTATGCGTATTTGCACCCGTGCACCCAAGTCGTGCGTATCCACATCTGTCACCTGAAACAGCTTGTCAGTGAAACCTTGTTGGAAACCGCGACGAAAGGTTTTGTTTTCTTTGCGCATGTGCACCCAATCACCGACGTGCAGCAGTGGGCGGTGGGTGCGTTTGTCCCAGAGGGCGTGTTTTCTTTGTCGACGAACGATGCTTTTTTCGATGTTGATTCGTGCTGTGTTGACGGTGACGGGATCGACGGCGTTGGGTGCGAGTCGTGTCGTGGTGTGCAGGGTGTTGTTGAGTCCGAGAGCGACGTTTTGCAGATGATCGAGATACTTGCCGTTGAGCAGGCTGGCGATTTTGACGAGTTTTCGTTTCAAGGTCTGGTTTGTGCGTTCGATGATGGCACCTTTGATGGACGAGTCGTTGGTGGTGCTGTGTTGGACGTGAATCGACTTGAGGTAGTGCGAGACGGAGCTGTTCAGGAACTCTTTGCCGTTGTCCGAGTAGATGATGCGCGGGCGGGACATGGTTTGACGTTCGAAGATGTCGCGGATCGCGTTGAGCACGTCGCTTTGATTTTTTTGCTTGCACGGTGCGACGAACAGTTTCTTTGTGAACTGGTCGACGACGAGCAGAAAGTGCACGTTCCTGTTGCGACTTGCGAACTCAGACATGTCGAGTAGGTCGGCTTCCCGGATTCGATTCGGACCGAACAGGCGGTAGGGACGACGAAGGAAACGTTTGCGTACCGGTTTGTATTTGGTGTACAGAGCCTGCTGTTGTTTCCATTCTTGTAGCTGTTTCCAGGTGAGGTGTTGGAAGGCGGGTAGTTTTTTGATGTGCGTAAAAAAGTTACGCAATCCGCCCAAAGCACCAGGGAAACTGCTGTCCGTATAATAGCGATTGAGTTGTTCGAACAGCGGCGTCGACATTGCAAACAGAATGAAGGAAGAAAGAAAAAACAGCGAGTGTTATTATTTTGATTTTTTCGAACCTTGAAGTTTAATGTGCGGATACAGTTGTTTAATAATATAGCGGATGACATGCAATTTTTGATAGTTGTCCTTGAGACAGTTGTATTCTTGTTCGAATATTTTTACAGAGGGTGTATTCTTGGCGATTTCTATTGCGTGTTTGCCTGTCTGGTCGTCGTCGTCGTCGTCGTCGTCGTCGGCGTCACTATCGAAGGGCAATTCGGTGATATTCATCTCGTCGTCGAGATGTTTGAAACGAGTCAATTTCATGTTGGCAGTGTCGGACAGTTTCTTTTGTAACAGCTGTAGCATTTCTGGATCCTCGTCAATGTTGTCCTGATCGGCATCGTTATCGTCGTCGATTGTTCTAGTGTTGCTTTTCTTGAATTTCGACTTTGCATTGCGATTGATGTCGGTGAATTCGCTGTGTAGATGCGATTGTAGGGCTTAGAGTTTTCGAGCGACTCGATCTTTTTTCTTGTGCTGCTGAAAATGACTGTAGAGTTGTTGAAGCAGTTCGCGTTCGTCAGTCGGAGCGATTGATTTGTCTTGTTGCTTTTTGATGTTCTTTTTTTTTTTTTTTAGTTTCCGTGACGTTATCGCTGCTGTTGTCATCGTGATCATCGTCACTGCTGCTGGTGCTGCTGCTGCTGCTGCTGCTGGCGCTGGTGTTGTCATTAACGTTGGTTTTTGTGGTTTTCTGCTGGTGTGTGTTTTTTTGTTTTCGCGTTTGGCGTTTTCGTTTCTTTGCCGTGTTGCGACGTGGTGGTTTGGATTTTGTCGAAGCGTCGAGAAAGGCATCATCGTTGTCGTCTTGATAATGACAATGATCGTTAGCGGTGTCGACACCGATGTTGTCATCGAAATCAATATCGTCGTTATAGTTCATTCTGCCGTTGGCGACGGGTACTCCACCGTTCACTGTAAACATGTGTGCTACATTGAAAATCGGCATACGTGGTTTTATGAAGCTATTTTTTCTTTTTCTTTTTTTGTCGATCTTCCAAAAGGACTCGAGCAGTTCCTCTTTGTTGGTGAATTTTGTGCGTTTTTGGCGTCTGAGCGGCTTGCTTTCGCTGTTGGCGCGTTTGCATTTGGGGTGATGGCGATGGCGGTCGTCGTGTTGTTGCAGGAGGCGTGGAAGTGGTTGCTGGTGGGGTGGGTGGTAGCGGAGGATGTCGTCGTCTGGCGCTAGCAGATGACGGCGGTATCGGATATCGTCTCCTCACACTAGCAGGAATAGATGATGATGATGATGATGATGATGATGGTGTTGCACCGCTAGCAGACGACGGTATCGAATATCGCCGTCTCACACTAGCAGGAATAGGTGATGCTGTTGCACCGCGTTCTCGTTCGGTGGCGTTTCGAAGGAGCGTGCGTGCATTGTCGCGCAAAAATTTATTGCCCAGATGATTCAGGTTGAAACCGTTGCGATGCAGGGCCAGGAGCAATTCGTGCGTTCCCTCGGGCGGTTTGGTGATGTTGCGATCGTGGGTGAAAAAATGTACCAAACGCGCAGCCGCATGTGGATTGTACGAAACGGTTTTGTGCAGTACGTGCAACGTACCGCGGTTGCTGTCGTGCCGAAGAATGTGCGGATGTTGACCGAGAAACGTTCGCAACATTTCCGCATGAAATGGACTGTCGTGCAGGGATTGTGGCGACGGCTGTAATATATTGAGTGGATTGTTGATCAGGTTGTTGTACTTGTTGTTTTCGGCATGCCGTAGTACGTCGAGCTGTTGGTTTTCGTGTCCCTTGTGGTTTTTGTACATGCTCATGCCGGTGTGTGTGGAGAGGAGTTGTTTGTTGCGCGAGAGATGGTGGAGTTTTTTGCGAGTCTGTTCTAGCAGAGGCGAGGTGAGACTCTGTTGTATTTGCACGTCGACGTCGCTGTTCATGATGTGCGCTTGCAGGTATTTGTGTGCATCAATCATGTGACGACTGTATTCGTTGGAATTGTTGGCGTTCTTGCGAGCTGCCGTGACCTTCTTTTGGATGTAGTGTTGCTGTAGCGAGGGTAGGTGTTTTTGGAACGTCTGGATGGCCGTGGCGTAAAAGCTGCGCGGTACCAGTACCATTTCGCCGTACGTACCGGCATGATGCGGTGTCAAACTGCTCTGACTGGCTGTTGATGGCGTCGGCGGTGCTGCTGCTGCTGCTGCTGCTGGTGTTTGCGGAGTGGCAGGCGGAGTCATTGCAGCCGTCGACGAAGTAGCAAAGCTCGAGTGACCCAAATAGGGACCCGTTTGGTGTGCGCTGCTGCGACGTTTCTTTTGTGTTTTTTTACCGCCATCATCGTCATCGTATTCACCATCGGATTTGGATCTTCTGTGTTTTTTTCCTGTTAGTGATGGAAGAGTAGCGGCGGTGGCCATGCGAGTACAGACGCAAGAAGACGAAAAAAGGACAACGTCTTGTTTTTAACGAAAAAATAAACAAATTATCGTTTCGACATACGTATGTATATATATATAGATAATAAATGAAGTGTTTTTATCAACGCTGAAATGAGTTCGGATACGGCACGTAGGTGAATCCGTTTCGCAGTCGAATGATCGGCGCCTGCATGGGTAAGCGTCTGAAGTTGCTCAATTGACTGCGCAATTGGGCCGGATGAAAGGGCCAATTGTAGCCGGGTCCTGTGGGGTACACATTCATTTGATTTTCACCGTAGAAACCGATGCGTTTGTAGTGGCGGGCTTGCGCTTGGCGCAGTCGTCGGCGACGTCGGTGTGGAGTCGTGTATATTTGCGGCAGTGGTGGTGGCATGCTTACGGATGTGACAATGCGTGTCTGTATGCTTTGACGATTGTCGAAGGCGAAAAGAGCATTTAGAAGAAAAAAATAACAGCAATCTGTTAGGCGAGAATGTTTTGCAGATGGTACGTCGAGTCGTAGTAGATCGGTTCGCGGAGACGAGCCACAGCGAACGGATTGATTTTGGCCATTTGTTTGACATTGTCGTAATTTTGGTAGACGTTGCTTTTCGTCATCACTCCGGGCAGATTCGCGTGAAAACCGACGGCCGGCGACCAGTTCTTTTCTCGGTGTTGTAGTTGTTGTTTGTGGTGTTGCAAGGTGGTTGCGTAGATGCTCGCCTTCATATACGGCGGCAGTGCGGCTGTGTCGCGAATGTGATTCGTCTCGAGAAGTTTCCGATAGTCGGAGGTCGAGCGTGCACGATGTCGTCGTCGTCGACGGTGTGATCGTCGATGCCGAGTAGTAGTAGCCGAAAGTCGACATGGTTTTTATGTAGTTGTGTTTGAACAGGTCGTGATGATTCGCGTGAACACCGAAAGACGACATATTTTGTACGTATTAAAAAAAGTATGACACATAGAGAAAAACTTCGCAATGTATATAATGTAATGTAAAACAACAAGAAACTGTTACGTACTACTGTCTATGATGATGGCGAATAGTGAAATCGCGAGAGTGAAAAAAAAAAAGACGACAACTATATAACAGCCAGCAATTTTAAAAATCAAACATAATACGTAATGTGAATAAGAAAAAAATGAACAATGTCTCTTTCTTAGTTCTTTTTCAGCAGGGCCGCCAGTACAGCACCGTGTTTTTTGCAATGGCTGGACGGAGTGACACTTTTCTTTGCGGGCACTTCTTCAAATGCCGTTGGGCGCTTTGCTCCTGCATGCAACCATTGTCCGCATGCGGGTGATGGCGATGGTGGTGGATCCAGTATTATTGGCGGTGGAGTTATGAGGGGTGCCGATGTTGTTGCTGTTGCTGTTGTTGTTGTATCGCCGTTGATGATTCGAAAGCAGCTCGTGCTGCTGCTGCTGCTGTTGCTACTGTTTGCAAATTGAATTGCACATTTCGTCTCATTCGCACGAAAGTAGCGTTTTTGTTTGCCCAGCGTGTGCGGTGAACAGAATAACTCGTGAGTGCAACATGTACAATAGCCATGGTGTATGGACCCGCTTAAGGGAGTAAATATTTTCGAACACATAACGCAAATGAGACTGGGGGGAATGAGATCGGTATATTTTGTCATGGTTTTGTGACGATCGATAAACGGGATCAGTTGGGCGAGGGGAGTCGCGTTAGAAACTAAGCCGATAAATTGAACAATGAGTAAAAAATCGGTCGTGCTCGAACACGGCACAACACTGACCCAACTGACATTTTTAAATAGGCAAACGAAAGGAGGTAAAACGAAATCTAAACGAGTGCACAGATCTCCGAAGAAATCGACCATTTGATCGACAGTTTTGAAAAAGTGTTTAACATTATCCGTACCTCGCACTTTTTGGGTCCGTACACGAATGGCTGCAGCTTCCAACGCGAAATCGTGCTTGAACGAAATGGACGACTCGCCACAGTCGGCAACAGTAACAGGAGTACGTTTGTTGTTGTCGGTCTCCTTTGCGATGCGAGATGTGGTGGTGAGAATATCCTCCTCATCGCTGTCATCCGTGTCTGTATGATCATCAATGTCTGTTGTGTGATCGTTGTCATCGTCTTTGAAGTTTTTTCGCAGACGAACCAGATGTGCTTTCAGGTTTTCTGCACTGGCCGGTTGCAATACCCACCCGTCTTGCGTCACACTTTTGCACGTTAGGATTTTGCTTTTTGTTGCCTGGTCGAGACTCGCGCTGGTTTCCGTTGATACGACTTGGGGGACAGGCCTCGATTATTCAACGGAAAGGCTGTACCGGACTCGAGTGTCAAATGAAAGTCCCACCATGAGTGTGGACCGGAGCGAGCAATAGTAGTAGGCAATACGAATTGCGTATTTGTCGGCCAGTCTCTCTTCGGATCGGATGCTGCATACGAATTCATTGAAAAATAGGTCGTTACAAACTGCCGTGCACTATTACTTTGACGCATCTATGGATGAAAAAAAAAAACGTGTAATAGTAAATAATAATAAGTTAGAAGGTACATAGTTATTATTTACTTATGTGTTATTACGTACCAATTCGTTCATGGAGTAGTAATCTTTGAAGGAGTAAACGGTTGCATCTGAGGCAGTATCGTTGTCCATGTTGTCAGTCAAACTCAACATCAATAGCAGAGTGATGTTGAGTCTGACTGGGTGTTGAATTTATAGCAAAAATGACCGCAATGACATTCCTTACGAAATAATAGCAACAAAAACTTTAGCAGCAAACAAAATTAATCCCATAGAAATATAGCAGCAAAAACATTAGTGACATAGAAATCTAGCAGCAAAAAAATTAGTTGCAGCAAATTCTATACAATAGAGCAGCAAAAAAAATTAGCAGCAAAAATGACGTGATCGCAGTTTATATGTACAGGTAAAGTATGATTATTATTATAATACCGAATCGATTCTGACTCGATTTAGAACTCGGTGAATATTTCGTATGGTGTCCGAAAATGATCGTTCGGTTTTTCGTCTAACGCAAAATCGTTCGAGTATGTTGAAAAGATTTTGACGACGTTCAAAACGAACGCGCTCTCGCTGTAGTTGTGTTACCATTAGGGGCACGTTGTCATTGTTGTCATTATCTTGACGCTGACGACGACGACGACGACGACGAGGACGATTAACGCAGGCGGATGACAACGACGACGACGACGACGGTGACGACGATGGTGATGAAAATGATGGCCCTGCTGCTGCTGCACGACGTCGATAATCTTGGGAGATTGGTACTAGTGACGGAAGTGCATGTATGTTCGATGGTGAAGACGCGATTGGCGGCGGTGGTGATGATCTTGTTTGAAAAAGCGAGGGAGAAAAACGATTGATGCGTTCGGCGATTGAGTCGACAATTGATTGTTGATGAGGTGCCAATGGTTCATCATCATCAATTGATTGCTGATGAGGTGGCGGTGATGATGGCTTTGGGCGTGCCGATGGTTCATCATCATCGCCGTCGTCCGCTATCATCGGTGTCGATGTTCTCAACGGAGATGGGGTGGTGGTGGTCTTCGGTCGAGCAGAGTCTTGTTCGTGTACGCTGCTGCCATTGGCATCAGCTGGCGGCGTTGTTGCTACGTTTTGCAATAGAATACTAAACGGACGCGTTACTGCCGCCGCCTGTTGTCGTTGCTGCTCGAGTGCGAGTGCCGACGTTGTGGCCTGCGCTGCCACGTCCAATGCGATGAGCACGTTTTCCATGTTACGCCGTTGTTGTTCTTCGGTAGCTGGTGACGGCGCTAGTGATGATGGTGATGGTGACTCGAGCCGTGAGATGATTGGTGAAACCGGAGGAGATCCAGGAAGATATGCGGGGGCGGCGGCGGCGGCGGCTGCTCCATCGTCCGGTGGAATATACATGGCTGGCGATAGGCGAACCGAATCGTCCGACAACGACCCAATACTACCTACGCCGCTGCTGTTGCTGCTGCTACTGCTGCTGCTGCTGCTTTGCGGGAGAACAGCAGCAGCAAGGTGAAAGTTTGGATTGGCTCGGGCCGCGTCGGCTATCGCATCGGAATCGTAGTGATCTGGAAAGTCGATGTTATAGTTTAGCGAAACCGCCGCGTTGTTTCGATGCGGTCGCGGAGCACGAGGCGGCACGTCGATTTCGACGTCGGACGGTGGTTGATAGTCTGGCGATCCCTCCTGGCGCTGTCGACGTTCGCGAGCCTCTCGTCGTCGCGCAATAGCAGCAACTGCGGCAGGCGGTGGAGGCACCGGCACCGGCCCAAGAATGCGGCGAATGTGCGACGGTACACGATCGTCGCAGTGCTCTCGGAAGTAATTGATTAGAGCACGACGTCGGCGCGCTCTCGTTGATCGGTATAACGTTTGCAAGAAATCGGCTGGTACGAATGGCGCCACGTACCGAGCGAGATTAGGGTTGTTCAAATCGACACCATTCACACCGAGTTCCGCGATGAGTTGTCGGTCGCGATCGCTTCGTTCCAATTCCCGAATAATGTTCCGCGTCGGCGGCTCAAACTGACGCGCTCGACGTCCTTTTCCCTCTAGTGGCGTTGGTCGTCGGCGTCGTTTTTGACTGTTCCATTTTCATTCTTGTTTGCGAAATAGGGTCAACAGACGGCTCTTTTTCGTCGGCAGTGTAATCACAGCCATGTCGTCATCGCTGTCGATTGATGCTAAATATTAAACGATACTATCCGATGTATAAATGAGAAATAATATGTACAACTCGCTCTCAAGTGTGCGCATTAAGGTCATTTCAGGTGGTTTTTTTTTACTAGCATCGATGGTGTCGTCGATAGCGCTGGCGTCGTATACCGCGACCTCGCATGGTTCGTCTACGTACCATGCGACGTCGACGACCAAGTCCGAAGAGGCGCAACAGGCTGCCGATCATGTTTTTTTAATGATGTCGTGCTCGTCGTACCAGATGTGCTCTGCGTAGAAAACGACGATGTCTTTTTCCGCTACCTCCCAGTCGCCCAGGATGACGTCCGGATGATCGTCGACGTCCTGGTGCGCGAAAGGATCGCCCACAACCACCAAAGGCTTTTCTAATTCCCAAACTGCCAAGAGCTCCAACAGCGCCTTTTAGTATCGGTTTTACAAGAAACGGTAAAAGGTATTTGGCTCCAAGTGCAGCAAAGGCAGGAATAGGCATGTTTTTTCCGACATCATAATGAAGTGAAAAACATATTTGCATATATTTTATCTATATAAAAACAAATACAAAATTAAAAAACCAACTGTCCATCAGGTTTTTATTACTGTTGCAACGTTGTTGACAGGAAATTGATAGCGAACGTCGTCCATGTTTCACGATATCAGATTGCTCACTATGCGCGTCTCCGACGGTTCATTCGGGCGACAATTCAACGAGACGAACGGATAAGAATTGGTTGGGGTGTGTTCCAGGGCGTCGAGAATTTTCTGCGTCACTTCACCGGCCTGCTTCGCCTTCGGATACATTTTACCGAGCATGTGACGCACGCTGTCACGACAGATCGGATTGTCGAAGATGATCTTGTAGTCCGTGTTTTTCGATATCGTCGGACCGTGCTTGTGTTTCGGAAAGATGTCCTGCCAAACCAAAAACATGCACAGATTTCTGTGGTGACTTTCGCGAGTGAAAAACTGCGACATCTTGTCATTCTTCGTCATCTCGTCCATGAGATCGCCAAGCACAACGATCGCGTCACTCATTTCCTCCTTGGCCGTTTGCGCTTCTTGCGATTCGTGTCCGTGAATTGTGCGCAGCGTGATACTGCTGTCGTTGGCATCTTGCAATTCGTCGCGAAAACCGTCGTAAATCGCCTTGACGCAATTCAGCTGGTCCTGATCCTCGTTGCCGTAAAATCAATACATTCGTTTCGTATAGGCTCCGGCCGTGTCGTCGGTAATGAAACGCCACTGGCGCAAGAGATTGAACAACAATTGGGTCTTACCCGATTTACTTTTCCCTCCCACCATCACCGTGCATGGCGTTTTCAAACGAAAATCGTATTGTGTTTGCGGTCCGCCGTAGTAGATGGAGTCGCGCACGAAGTTGATCAGTTGTTGTGTGGTCGCGTTTGCCGGCATCTGTTTGATCTGTTCCTGCAACGTTTCGTCCGCAATCGAGTCGTAATACCTATTAATACTGTGTGCATAATTATGTAAGTACTGTTCCTGTTCTTGCGTGATCATGTCGAGGCGGTGGTGGTGAAGGTGCCAAACATGCCCACATCACCAGTCAATTTTGTCTTCGGTTTCTTTTGCCTTGTCGGTGGTGGTGGTGGTGGTGTTTTACGTTTTCCGCTCTTTTTTTTTTTCGCAACCGCTACCGGTGAAGATGGTGGTGGCGATGATGAAAGAGTGTACTCACTATCGTCATCGTCGTCGTCGTCGTCGTTGTCGTCGGTAATGGTGGTCATTTCGGAATGATCATCATCATCGTCTTCGACGTGATCTCTTTGTAAATTTTTATTAACTGTTTTGTTGATGTCTGACCACAATTCAAGTTTGGCTTTGGTTCTCTTCGAGATGACGTGCGATTCTGTTTTGTCTCTCTCTTCTTCGTCGATCTTGTTGTTACTGTCATCATTGACGAATCGAACTATTACTTTCAACATTTCAAAACTCAAATTGTGTCGGAATGCATCTAACTTTGTTTTGTAGATTAATTCGGGATCGATTTGGTGGAACACAAAACCGTCATCGTCGCCTGCACGTTGCGAATCGATTGGTGCATTGTCGTCGGGAAGGAGAGCATGATCGCGTAACGTCTTGTTCGACAGAGCGCGCTGTCCGCCGCCCGACCACATCGGATGGATTTTCTTATAGAGTAACGACTGACGCGGCACACAATCGCGCGACGTGCCAATGTTTCTGGCATACTCAGGAATGTGTTTTTTCGCAAGAACGCACATAAATTCGCGTCTAATATGATCGTCAACGTACTGCAAAACGCCGTCTTCATTTTTCGGAATGTTCTCCCAATCGTGTTTGCACAACCAGCTCACATAATCTAAAAAAAATTTAAATATTACTAAAGAAACAGCTATTCGTATTTCTAATTATTTTCTTGCGTTTTTTCGTCTCGATTTTATTTATTGGGAATTTTTTCGCATAATTTCCCTGACCGATGGCGGCGCTACGTGTTGCTATAATTTCATGTTTTTCTGGTGGTGATGTGTTAACAAGCGGAGACACATTTCCCGCAATTGCTGACTACAACAGTTCGTGCACCATGTTTTCAAATGATTTTTCAACTACTGCAGTAGTAGTAATGGCATTATCATCTACTGGTGTAATTATTGACGACGGCGACGATAGTAATGATAATGATGATGGCGCTGGTGTGGGAACGACGATGCTATTCGAAAACAGCGATTCGTTTTCGAGAATTATTTTTTTGGCGTCCTTTTTTTTTCGCCCTTGTTTACACTTGTGAAGGGGGCTTGCAAAGAGGCATTCGCCCACTCGTACTCTATCTTGCGTCGCAGATAATCCAGCGGTGTTTCAATGTACGTGTTATAGAGCGTTTTGAAAGGCGAAACGTAAGTGGTTGCCACGTGGTGCCCAATCTCCATTTTCATGCGTTTTTTCATCCGTCCCAGGCCCGTACCCTTTAATATCTTTTCAATTTTGAACGAATGCAAATCCGTAAACAATGACGTGCTCAGTTTTTTATGCAATTGTGTATCGATAAATTCAATTATGCACGCCAATTCATTCAATGACGTTTTTGCTTTTTGCATTATCTGCTGTGCACTACTGTTGTCATCGAATTTTCGTATAAACACATAGCGTTTCCACAAATTTGACAAGTTCAATAGTAAATATTCGTCGGGAATGATCATTTTTATATTCACCCCACCATCACCAGCGACATGATCAACACCAGCCGAAGAATACACATAGTATTTTTCGAACAGCACGCTCAATTTCACTTCGAGCACAATCGTCGTCAAGTCCATTGTGCATTCTGATAGGGTCAACTGAGCCGTGGCGATGCTTTCGTGCTCTAAACGCAGCAGCGGAAATTGATTTAATAATTTAATTTGTATTTCTTCCTCTTCGCTCGCAGGCAAATCGATCGGTAGTTGCATGAAAAAATCATAGAGAAAACAAAACGTTTCCTCTTGATACGAAGTTGGAAATATCAACTTTAACAACTTCGTGTCCTGCTCGTAGGCATCTGTTCGTTTCGCTTTGCGCCCGCTTTTCCTATTCGCAGTAAACATGATGATGTTGATATCCTACTAGGCCGCGCGCACACGAAAATATAAAACAACACGACTTACTTTCAATTGTTCGCAAAACCGGCGGCATTGTTGATGTTGTTGTTGTTGCCACTGTACAGAAAAACCACAAAAAATAAATATACACCGTTTCGACTTTTTTCATCTGTCAACTTTAAATATATACTATATAGCAATTTTAATTTTTCAACTGTTAAGCGTTATTAAATATCTAAAGGAACAGTACTGATGCCATCCTCGAGCACGCGACGTTTGCAATACAGGGAATTCAATGTGTTTTTTTCTTGTGCATACGTCTGCATTAGATTGTTTTTCCGTTTGATGCCGCGATTCGTCGACGTGTGCGTCTTGCAGTCGTCGTGCGGATCCGTTTTCAAACCCTCGCGGTAAATATCGTAAATGATGTCGGAAATGTCCTGACCATCTGTTCGTTCTTGTCGTCGTCGTCGTCGTTCAATCGATTGTTGTACAAAGTTACGTTTTTGTACACCCTTGCTGGAAATTTTAACATCGTGCGTCGTTTCGTTGAAACCACAGTACGATTTCGAACACAGCGAGACCATGCGATGACCGGAAAACTCCAGTTTCTAACGATTCGGTTGTCGTTTGCCAAACTCGCACTTCTCCGTAACAAAGTAGTCGTGCTTCAGACGTTCGTACTCTCGCGTTTGTCCTCGGCCACGTTGTCTTCGAAACGATCTTCTTTCATGCCCAAATAGATGCTGTCCGTATCGGTTTCGAGCTGTTCGAAATGATCGGGTTTCAGTACTCGTTTCAAAAAATCGTACACGAACGTGAGTACGGACAGCTTGGCCCGATCGAAGATCGTTTTGCTGATGTAGCGCGGTTGATCGTACAGAATGCGTCGCTTCTTCGACTCCACCTCCAGCACCTGCGCACAGACCTGTTCGTAGCGCACAAACGTGTTCATGGAGGCGATCTCGCGTCTCGTCTGTCTGTTCGCCAACAGTTGATCGCTCGTCAGCATGCGCGTTTTCGCCATCCGACTGTCTTGCTGTTCGAGCAAGGACACGAGTCGTACGTCTCGGTGTTTGTCCTTGTAGTGATGCAGAACCGAACGCCGAATTGCCCACGAGTTTGGCCGTGTTCGTCTTCATTTCGCTCGACTTGTCTCGATTGCCTTGCACGCGTAGTCGCGTGATGTCTCGGCCGAATTCGGCAAAAATCGGTTGCTTGTCGTAGCGTATGAAATCGTACACCCGTGTGCACTCGACGTCGTGTTCCAGCAGCCATACAAAGTACTCGTCCGTTATCGTGATGCGTCGACTGATGTACGAGTCGATTACGCATTTTCGATTCTTGATCGTTATGCCGTTTTCGTCGGCGACCGTTTGCGTGAATTCGCCCACATTTGCATAGTTCACGTAGGCGTGTTTGATTATCGGAGCAAACTCTCGAAAGTATTCGCGACATTCTTCGGGCACGTGCACGTCGCAGGTGATCAAACCGAACACCTTTCGCTGCAACAGCGCGTCGATCAGCGTCTCCTGAGTCGTGTAGCCCACCCAGTCGGCACATCGTTCCAACGGATCGTCCTCTCGTTCTCGTCGTCGTTCTTCGACAAATGCCGGTACCAGATCGTCGTGACGTCGACAGCGCTCTTGCCAAATGCACTCTTTCATCATGATCACACGATAGCCACGCTGTCGCAACACCGTTCGTCTCGCCTCGTCCATTGCGCGCACTTGAGCAGCCGTCATCCGACGCCCGTTTCTCGTGTACGTCTTGTCCGCAACCCTTTCGCGACACTTGCTTTCTTCGCGCATGCACGCGTGCCAGTAACAGCCTTCGAATTCTACCACACATCGTTGTTCTCGTCGTCGTCGTCGACATCTCTGGTCGTCGTCGTCAGTCTGGTCATGCTCGTAGTCGACAAACATACCGTCCACCACGAAAAAGTGCGGTGCTCGTCGTAGCTCATCGCCGCTGCCGAACAATTCGGCATACTTGCCTTGCAACAGATCGATTTCGGATCGACACAGTCTCAGGTACTTTTGCCGTTGCAAAACAACACGACGCGACGTCAACACGCACCGGTCCAGATAGTCGAGAAAAAGTCGAGCCTCTCGGCTGTCGCGTCGTTCATCGATCCTAATCGGACCACCCTCAGCACCCACACCCAACGCCACGTCGCGCAATCTGCGCTCCTCGGTCAGTCGCATTGACGACGGAGGCATTTCCGTGCGCACCATCACACTGCCCGCCACCTGTCGGTAGACGACCGGTCGACCGACGTACTGTGGCTCGCACATTGAGTGCAAGTACAGAGCATTCGCATCGTAACCCTTCACGTGCGGCAGTTCGTTTATGCGCTTGAAAATGATGCTCTGTCCTCCGACTTCGCTCTTGTACACGCGCCTGTACAGTTCGGCGTTGTCGATGTAATGAAACGTATTCGGCGGAATCGTGTGACTCAGGATTGCCTTTGCCAGACCGGGCAGCGAAATGCCATCTCTAAACTTGTCCACGCCTTTTTCGCGCAACTGCAACGCGTAGTTCTCGACACTGCGCAAAAACGGACGCACATCTTTCAGATTGTAGTCGCACAGGAAGTCGCCGAGCGTTCGAAATCCCTTTTCTTCCCACATCTCGCACAGGCGTCGATACTTTTCACATCCTGATGCCGGTCGATTGTCGTCGTCGTCGTCGTCGTCGTCGTCGTTGAAAAAACAGTGATTTTTCAGGCGCCACGTTTGCAATTCGTCCTCCAACCAATTGGATTGAGTCAAAGTCGAGAAGAAACTTTCGTACGGTGGCATGTGCGTCTCGCTAAGCTTCTCGTACGTATTCACGTACTCGTAGGGAAAGTACGATTTGCGCGCGTTGTCTTCGTCTTCGTCATCACCAACAACCAAAAAGGCCTTGATGAACGTGTCCAACGAATAGGCGCCTGCGGCTAAATAATTACAAGTATCCAAAAACACCAATCCGCCACTGCGCAGCTCGTCCTTGATGGTCAGCGAAACGTACTTGGAATTCTTCTTGATAAAATGAAAATCGTCACGACTCACACGGTAATCGTGCAAACACACGTCGTAAAGATATTTCTTGATTAGCGGTAGATCGTAGCCGGACGAATTGAAACCGATCACGGGCATGTATTCGAGATGTCGTTTCAACTTTCGAACGGTGGCTATTTCGTCTTTGTAAATTTCCATCAGCACGTCTTCCTTTTTGCCGTCCCCTCCTCCAGACTGTGCCACCACGCATTCGCTGAACTGGCACGTCGTTTGCAATCGACACGTCAGGCCGCGCTCTTCAAACCATCGTTCCACATGTGCCAACACCGGCGCATACTCTTTGCGCACTTGCCGTCGTCTGCAATCGGCCATTTTCATCAAATCGGCCACGAAACGTGCCACCAAACGACGCGGATTGCGTGCCATTCGAAACAGGCTAAAATACTTGTCGGTCTTGTCTCTCTCACAGTACATCGCTTCGTCGTCGTCGTCATCGTCGTCCTTTCTTCGCGTAACTTCCTTTTCAAATACGTTGTCATCGTCATCGTCATCATCGTTGTCACAGCAGGCAAAATTTGTAGCTGTCGCGTACGACAAGGGAATATTTACCAAGGTGTCGTCGTCGTCGTCATCATCGTCTACAGGAGCTGTTGTTGTTGTATCGAGTAATCGTTCTTCCACATCCATCCCCACTTCTGCGTCCCAGCTGTTCAATTGCGATTGCTTGACACTCTTCAACAGCGCTTCGAAATCGAACGTAACGTAATGTCGCATCCAGTAGAGTGGTTCGTCTTGCATCTCCGGCGACAGCAGCGCGTCAGAAATGCCAAACAGCCGCTTCGCTTTCGCCCACGCGTTCTCGTGTGCCTGAAGACTGCCGCACGCATAACAGTAAGTCTGCTTGCCACACACGTTCTTCATGTGTCGTGCCAGACTTTGCAACCGCGAAAACGTCGTCTCGCAACCGTAACACTTCAGTCTGTGATGCAAAAACCTGTTCCGATCCAATATCGTGTAATAGTGATTCTTGTGCAGTAGCAGGTTCAACGTGCCGTATTTGTTGTCGTACGAGTTCGACATGTTCGACAGATGTAAACACGTCATCACCGGTAAGTAATCGTCATCTCATCGTCACTATTTTTCCAAGGCCGTACACACAAACACGTTTATACGTGTCTTAAACAAATACTCTAAATTATCCATGATTTTCACGTTAATGCCCGTGAACTCGTCGTCGTTGTCAATCTCAAAATATCTACAGTATAATCGAAAATAGTCGGTTGCTCGTTTCTTGATCTTCTCTTTCTGTCTGTGTTCGCGAGTGCTACACAAATGCCAAAAAGCCATCTGTATAAAAAAACACATTTTTTGCAATGTGTCATTTTTTCTAGCGTTTTCCATCACCATCTTTCCGCCGTACAACACCGTGCTTCGTTTTGTGGCATGTCGCTTCACGTACGCATCGATCCGGTCTTCGTTCTCGTCTCTTTCTTCGCCTCTCTTTTTTCGTCTCTCCGCATTCACCATCACCCTATCGTCATCGACATCGTCGTCATCGTCAGCATCGTCATCGTCGTCGTCGTCGTCGTCCATCACTGTCGCCTCTTGATCCAAAAACAAATCTCCATCAATGTCCGCATGGTCGTCATCGTCGTCGTCGTCGTCGTCGTATCCTCTGCCTTCCAGTTCTTCATTGCCGTCGTGCACGGCCGACTTTAACAAGCTCGAGTAACTTTCGGCCGCATCGATCGTCGGAAACACTTCGGCTACAATGTTCGTAATTCGAATCATCATGACGTCATAGCCGTGCTGATCCAGCTGATTCTGCAAGACGGTAAAAAAATCTGTCTGCTTCATCTCGTTTATAATGCTGTCCTTGTCCTCTCGATTGTGCACTTCCCAAACGTTCGGTAGTTGATGGATTGTCTTCTTGTCTGTCGGATCGCGCGACAAATGCTCGTTGACGTAAAACGTCCACAGTTCGTCCGTCTTGCGTTTGTAGAGTAGAAACCCTAAGGCCAACAACAGTTTGTATGGCATCTGATGTCGCACGGCTGCAAATATCTCCCGCAGAGCTCTTTCTAGCTGTTCTTCAAACGGCACCTTTTGCACGAGATTCACGGTGATGCGTCGAATCTCGCCGTCTTCTCGGTCCACCACGACGTGATTCACGAGCTCCTTCAAATTGTCCATGTATTCTTCCTGCAACCGTTTTATGTTCTCTTCGCGCACGCTCAACCGTGCCGCATCGTTCAATTCGTCGTCATTCATCGTCGTCGTCGTCGTCGTCGTTCCCTGCTGCTGTTTCTCTCGTAGCATCTCGACTTTCCGTTGCACTTTCTTTTGCACTTCGCCGGCTCCTCGTAGCAGCGTGTCGCAGTCGGCTTCCCACGGCTCGTGCTCGTACTGAATTTCGTTCCACGTGCTGTGAAATCGCCGCAAACTCGGTTCCCTCGACGTCGAGCAGACGCCGAGCTTGCCAAAGTGCTTGCTCCGATGTGCGTTGTAGTGCACGAGCGTGTCAAACTTCTTGTCACAGGCATCACAACAAAATTGACGGCAATGGCGCTTCTGATGTTCGTACAGTTCCTTTTCACTCCCGAACTGCGATCCGCAGAAGTAGCACGGATGTTCGTTGTGATCGGTAGCGATGTGCGACTTCAATTGCTTACCACTTCCAAACCGCCGCGCACAATAAACGCATACAAAACGATGGGCCATATTCGCATGTCGTTTATGATTTCCCTCTGTTGCAAACATGCGCGAACAGGGTTTGCAAAACCAAAAATCGTTTCTGCCGTGCGCAAGTCGCGCATGACTTCGCAAATCGTCCACAGAAAGGAAGTTTGCGCCACCACCACGCCTAACTTCGGCGGCATCCACTTGATCGTCACGCAGCCTATCAGCACCCCCAGACCCATTCCCTGCACTGTCGGCACCATTCACTCGGTTAGAATCGTCGTCGTTGCCATCGTTTCGTTGTCGTCTTTCGATCGTTGTCGTCGTTTGCGGCCTGCAAAGCACGCATTCCAAAGTCTTGTGCACAATTGCCACATGGCGTTTCAGATTTTGTTCACTGCGAAAACTCGCCGAACAGATTGCACACTTGATTTCGTCAAATTTTAAATCGTGTTCAATTCGACGGTTTTTCGTCAATCGTTTCTCGCAGCCAACAATGGGCAGCGTTCGTGCTCGTTTTGTCGTTCATGTTCCAGTAAATTCGAATCTCCAAATACGGGTGTCAATTCCAAGTCGCATCGTTTACAGTAAAAAGTCATTCGACATTTTTCCTACTACCACCATCCGTCACCCTTACATATAGTTTCTACAAAATTATTTTTTAGGCTAACTGTCATTTTCCTCTGCTAATTGGTCGTCATCATCGTCGTGGGTCGTCGTTGTCGTGTAGAGAACGATCGGAAAACTTCCTTCTTTATACACACGCACATTCAATCGCAATTGTTCTCCCCTCCACCTGCCTACACACAATCGAACCTTGTTCTGTCCCAGCTGCCGCGTTCGGCAACCTCTGTTCTGCACATCTGCCTTTTTTTTCACTTTTCATTTCATTCAATCTCGCATTCTATAAAACCTACCCACATGCTCACACTCTCTCTCACACCAGTACAACACGAGCACACGACAACATCATGAACAAGAACAGAAATTCTGCCAATACGGCAACACTGCTGTTCTGGAAACAGTGGTGACAGCAAAGGCGAATACAAGTTGCTTTGCAGTGAAATCATCTGCAGTTCTAAACGCAAAACCAATGCACAAGACGTCACCGAACTACTCGTGTTCAATGTGAAACGTTTTCACGAGTATGAGAAAGTCGTTCAAGATAGCAAGAAATGCGCATCGCTGCAAAAATTGCGCAAAATTAAAACTGATTCCAACAAGCAGACAGACGATGACGACGACACCGATGGCGAAGACGACAACGACAACGACGACAACGACGATGTTGGCTTTACTCGGTGCAAGAGGGCAAACTAACCGCACACACCCTCGGCAAATTCAACAATGCCCTGTTCGACATTCACAATGTCCTATCACAGAGCATCAACACGGGCGTGCAACTGACCCAACAGAAAGATTCTACTAACAAATCCTCCTCCTCATCAGCATCATCTCAAGCAGTGCAACCCAGCAAAGCCGACAATCTGCTCAAGTTCCAAACGATCGAAAACGTTTTGGGCTACCAGGCCGGCTACCTACTGAACCAGTGCATCCCCATCAGTGAAGCGGATAAAAAGACAAACATCAATTCTATCAAAAATCCCTCCAAACCAAAGCCGGTCAGAAACAGAAGAAAAACATCCCGGTCAATACTCAAAAATTTTATGCCTTGGAACTTTGCAACTTCTGAAATCCGAATACGAACAGCGAGCAAAAAGATGAGTGCATATTTATTCTCCTCCCAAACCAAAAGCACCTGATCGCTGCAAACAACGATCCACACGCCTGGTACGACGTGGCGTGCATTCTCAGTCGCAAAGACGTCAGTTCAAAGCAGCCCGTTAGCGACAGCGCCACCATTCAATTGACTGGTTTTCAAACAAGGCAATACATGAAATTCCTAAAGGCGCCTACGAGCGCCTACTTCACACACTTCAGCAACCTGGCAGGCATCGTCGAGAAGCCGGACACGACCCAACAGTTGAAACGTCAACTGAAAGCATACGAAAAACAGTATCGCATCGATCTGTCCCTCGAAGACGACGACGACGACAACAACAACAACAACATCGATGACAGTCATCATGTCATCACGGCCGCCTTGAAACAGAACATCTTGGCAAATCAATTCTCAGAACAACAAGGCTTCTGCCCTTCCATTCCTCCTACGACACCGAAAACAAGCAAGAAAACAACAAAAAAACGCCCCACCACATTGTTTCTCCCCGATACTGTTGATGCTGCTGCTGCTGCTGCTGATGATGATGATGATGATGTCGATGCCGATACTGTGATACTCAAGAATGCCGGCGACGGTGATTCCATGGACGAAGATGCCCTAGCTGCAATGATGCTCACACCGATGGCAGCACCAAAGAAGAAAAAACCGAAACTCAGTGCCATCGCTGCAACCGATGCACTCACCTCAGCACCGCCACCACCGGCATCACCAGCAACATCTGACATAACGCCACCGCAACCGCAGCTGTCGCCAAGAGGCAACTTGCGCAGAGCAAATACAGTAAAGAGACAATAAATATTTTTTTTTCCTGTATTTTCATTGTTTTTTATCATCAAAAAAAAAAAAAACGAATAAAATGTCTATTTTCTCTCGATCGCAACCCTCTCTACAGAGCCTAAACAAACAGCACAACACGTTAATCTAATGTCCTTTTGAACTTCCTTTAGTCGATAAATACAAACACTGTTCCAATCCAACATTGTCTGCTTCTGCTCTCCGTCTTTAAAGTCGAAATACGCCTTTTCCCTGTCCGTCAGCTCCTCGTACGGATGCGATCGTACGAGTCCCGTCAAATACACCGAGCGCAGTCGTTTCATGCTGATCGATTCACACGACATCATGTGTTCCATCAACTGCCACGGTATGGTCCGTAGCAGCTTACCTCTTCTCACAAATTCTGCCACATCTTTCCTGCGCGCATCAGCCACCAACTCGTTCTGGGCCTCCACTTCCCGCAACACTTTCGTAAAAAAACTCCACTTGAACAACGTGCCTCCACTCGCCAGTGCCACATGGCAAAGAATGTACTTGAAACCGTCGTGTTTCTTACACGGTGAATTGCAAGTCACTCGCGTCTCCGTCACGTTGATGACATTGGAATCCAACCGCTCACACAGCCAACACTCCAAACACAGCTGTCGTTGTCGCATCACTCTTGCCGCTCCTCCTCGCGGTCTTTTCACACAGACGCACCAACGAAACACGACGTTGTTTTGACACTCGGAACACACCAGTCCTGGCCCTCTTTGCTCGTACGTTCGCTTCACTTCATCGAACACCCTTTGAAAGTCGGCCAACATACCCACCTCCTTCTCTTGACTGTACATCGGAAGTATTGTCGTCGACTTCTGCACAAACTCCTTCAAAATGAACTTGTCCTCGTTACTGGCCAAAAACGTCACGATTTTTCGCATTGCGTACAGCAACACATTCGCCACGCACGCGCTATCTTTGTCGACCACATTGAAAAATAGATCGCTGTACGCGACGCGTTCCCTCTTGAACAGCAAATGAATCGTCACACTGTTCGCCGCGACGCGTCGTTCCAACCGCTGCTTCTCCTCCTCTGCCCGCCTTCGTTTTTTCTCCGGTCTAAAATCGCAAACAAACCAATCAGTTCAATTCTTTTTATCCCTCCCCGCGCGCATAAATACTCATTGAAATACACACGCGCGCACACTTGAGAGAGAGAGAGGATAGATACGAACGCATCATGTCGTCGTCGTCTTTGAAAGAACACTTTTTCAAACATCACGAACACGATCTGTCACAGACCGAGAAACGTTCGCTCGCCTTCATACCCGAAAACGATCGACAGAATCTCCTGCAACAGCATCTGACTCGTCTCGACGATCGACAATTCTACGTCGTCGACGTGCTCGTACACCGACCGCAAGTCGTCATCGCTCGTGAACAACTCGTCAAACACCTGGAACACCTCCGATCGACTAAATACTCAACACTCGTCTACCACATCAGCACTCAACACAAGTGTCGTCAAAACGATCTGTTCAATCTGCTCACCGTCGTACAATTCAAACCGAAGCAAAAAGCCGACACCAACTGTCAAAACTGGCTGAACAACAACGCCTTTCACGAGCTCTTCAAGCGCATCCACGCCGTGGCCGTGCAACTGTTCGCCTACCTGTGCCTGTCGGAAAGCCTCAAACTATTCAAAGCCCACTGCAATCACACTGGCTGCATCCTCGACACTTACCCGACCGACGACTTGTTCGTCGCGGCAACGACGGCACAATCTGGCAAATCGGACAGTGTCGGAGGTGAAAAACGATCATTCGCCGCTCCGCTTTCCAAGATCACAAAACTCGCTTGCGATGACGACGCCATAGCATCTGAAACAGAAAAACGAAAACATCACGATTACCTTCTGTGCACATCGTTCATGAACTACGGTCAATGCAGCGCCCCGTTCGTCAACATCTACTGTCACGAAATGCACCAACACGCAGACGACAATCCCACCGAACAAATCGTGCACCACATCGTACTCGACGAACAGGTCAACAAACGCAAAGACATTCACTTTGTCTCCCACCACCACCAACAGCAGCACGATAAAAAACCAATCGGTAAAAAACGTAAACGAACCTGTACGACACCACCAGCAGCAGCAGCAGCAGCAGCAAAAAAACAACAGCCACCGACAACAATCTCCGAAAACGATTCCCACCACTCGTTCTTGTCGTCCTCCTCCTCGTCCAGCTGCTCTTCCTCGTCATCGCCGTCTTCAGAGGACGAACAGCGCCAACAAAAGAAACACAAAAAGACAAAGAAATCCTCCAAAAAGCCACCGTCGACCACTGCAGCTGTCCACTAACAACAACAATCCCTCCTATTTATACATCCTTTTATTTTCATTCGTTATTGTCATCGCACACCTGCCCTACCAGCAGCAAAAAAATTAGTCGTAACAAAAGAATTCCTAGCAGCAAAAAGATTAGTCGTCGTAACAATAGCAGCAAAAAGATAAGCGGCAGCAAAAGAATTATCAGCAGCAAAAAAATTAGCAGCAGCAAAAAACACAATAGATCTTTTATTTCACTCAACTGTATAAAGCCACTCGCAATGCAACGCAAAGTCAGTCGCTTGCTCACACACAGCACTCAATGGATAGTCAAGCAACAACAAGTGCTACTGGTGGTGATGCTGCTGCTGATGATGCCACTGCTGGAGTACACATCCTCGAGAAGCAACTGAAACAAACAAAACGCATCAATCTGACTTTGCGAAACACAAACGCAAAACTACAAAGGCATCTCCTTCATCACAGCGAACACAGTTACAAGCTTCTCAAACAGCAAGAAAAGAAAAATCTACTTCTCTACACAACACTTGCAGCACAACTCGCAATCGGCAAAAAACTCAAACTGCGACTCAAATACTATCGGCGTTGTCTCGCCATTGGCGGCAACACATCATCATCCACACCTATGAAAGAAAAAAACAGCAACCAAAAAAAGACGTCTTCGTAATCGACAGCGACGACGAAATCGAAGACGACGATGACCTCAGCCTCAACTCGAGCATCGAGTATTTCCTCGAAAACGAAGAAGAAGAACAAGAAGACGAAGGCATAGGCAAAGACAAACGTGAAGCCGCCGCAGTTCGAAAAGCTCAAAGCGATCCACACGTCCTTCAACATGCCTTCACCGCATTTCCAGAACTGAACACAAGCGTAAACGACCAAATGTAACTATTTTCTTTTATTATTATTATTGTTACTGCTGTCATTAGGTTGTTCTTCTCTGCTTGCTTTCCTCTTCTTTCTTGAACTTCTTGATCTTCTTTCACAACAACTCGAGGCGTCTATGCGTGTGTGTGTGTGTGCGCGCGTTTTTCAAAGATGAAATATCAAATATCTAGAGAATTTTGATTTTGTCGATGAATCATGTTTGATTTTTTTTTCTTGCCAAAATTTTTTTCCTCGTTTCTTGCTAGCATTGGTATATCATCCGTATATAGGCTTGTGCGTTTTTTCCGTCGTCTCACAGCTAGATGTTTGAACATGTATTTACCTTTAGCCAATACATGTCAAAACATCTAACTGTGCGTTTTTTTTTTACCAAAGCCTTCCTCAATCCGTTTGTTCCCGTATCTATGAAACAATTTTTTTCAAAACTTGTTTGGCAGAAACGTGAACGAACAAATATATACGTACAGGAAGTCGTTTTCAAACGTTGACTTCCTTAGCAAGATAATTTTCTTTTTCGTGATGAAAAACATTCAACATTATTGCAATGCGAATCATGCGAAAATTAATATGGTATTGCCTGCTTGATCACTTGCAGCTGTATCACAGTTCTTTTTCTCACCTTTCTGATTGTTTCAGACATGACTGTTAACAACAAAAACAACTGTATCTGCGTCTGGCAAAGTCAATCATATATCTGCCCGACTGTTACTACAGTGACAATATCATCTGAAAATGAATATTTCTTTTTGATTCTCGTTTATCCAATGACAAACTCATCTGCGCATATTTGTTTTGAAAAAACCGAATTGTGATACTCTTTTCTTCTTGACATCCCAAATTGTATAAATTTTCCAGCATTTGCTAATTTGCGATAATCAATATCTTGCGTCTGTGTCTTTCGCCTTTTATGGTAGTTTCACCGATAGAGGAATTCCCACAAATATTGAAAATCATTGATGTCTGTACACTGGTCCACTTATGTCATCAAACACAGCCCAGTCTGCTCGCTTGCTGCAACTGTATCTGTGTCTGACAAACGCCAATCATAGATCTGCCCGACTCTTGCTACAGTGTCCGACTATTGCTATTGTTCTCGTTTATTCAATAACAAACTCATCTGCGCATAGTTGTTTTGAAAAGACCGAATTGCGAACAACAATTAACAAACACGGAGCAATCGCTTTCATCTGCATTTTCATAATCCACAGGATGCAATGGAATTATTTCATAGTCTCCCTTTTTTTTTCATAAAGGAGTCAATTTTCAACTTTATTGCCCACCTTCAAAATTGCTAAAAATTCGAAAGTTTCTGATTGGTTCTTTGAATTCAATCTCAAGTTGAGAACGTGAATTTTTCTGTCTCTTCAGGATGACTAGAGCTCAGCTTCTTGCAGAATTAGATGGTCTAACATTCTCCTCGTTGCTTTCGCTTGTGTAATTAAAATAGTATTGATTTCTTCCTCCTCTTCTTCTTCTTCTTCTTCTTCTTCTGGCCATCTCCGTTCTGTGCCGATTCTGCTCACGTTGATCACCAATGCGTTCATAATCATCATCATCATTTTCTGAATGTTTATTGGGAGGAATCTAACTTGCTACAAGATGGTCTCTCTCACTTCTTCGTTATTGCCTTGAAAATCAACGAAATCCATTTCCTGTAACACGCAACCAACACTCCAAATATCATAGGAGATTTGGAGTGTTGGTTGCACTCAATTTCAATTTTCAATTCACTCAACAAAGACCGTGCTTCTGCCATCTGAAACACAAATACAAAGTTGCAAGAAGAATATCTGAAAAGTTCTACATACTTCAACCAACTTCAGCTAACAGTAAAACATTATGTGCTGATGAAGGAAAAATCAATCTGCTTTATCGACCCCAGAGGCGGGTTGAAGGGATACAATGGTATTTTTGACGTTACTCTCTACGAACATCTACAGTTTTATATTTATATTCATTCTTCTTAACAAACAGAGGTAATAGCCAAAAGAGCAAGGTTATCTTCCAACTTCTCAATTGTTTTTTGCTTTACCAAATAGCATGCCATAGCTAATTGATTGACCAGCTCCTGAAAACTTTTTGGTACTTCATCATCATCATCATTACAACTATGACAGTATGTGTTCAAAATATCATCTTTGACCTAAAAAACAATATCTTGCATCTGTATTTTTTGACAAAATAAAAAACAATTGTACTCATGACTGACTTGAAATCGTAATTGGGAACTTTTTCACAATTATCAATATATCAACAAACATCCATTTCTTGAAAACTTGCGTAGTTTATTCTGGTCGATTTCTGCAATCTTTTTATTTTCAACACGTCCCTGACTGGTCCATGATATTCAATGTGTTTAGCACATTTCAAAAAATGGCAACATTTCTGACTCGTCGTCCATAATATGCGATGTGCGTAGCACCTGAAACAACTTCTTTTTTTGCCTGTGCCTCTAGCTGCTCCGTCTTCATTTTCGAAATAAAGCGCAAGGTGTAATTCGTTTGATTTTCCATTTGCTTCAGCTCCTCTATAATCTTCTGCACTTGTTCGCATTGTTTTGTTTGGAATTTGATATCATTGCTTCTAAACCATCTTTTTTCTTCTTCTTCTTTGAATCCATCTTCTTAGCTTCTCCAGGCAAAACCTTTCAAATGATTGCTGTCAAATCGACAAACTGAAAACTGTTTGTCAATTTGACAGCAATCATTTGTACACAATATTTGCCGCTTGCTTTGATGTAAAGAGTTCCACAGCTATTTATTGGATACTTATGCCACGTTAGCATTCGCAACTCCTCGTTCTTCTTCGGCTTGCTTTTCATGCACCGATCTACTTGCTTTTGTATTTCCATGTCTGACTTTTGTAATCAGTTGTCGACAGTTTTCCAAGTTTCCATTGTCTTTCTATCATGATTAATGAATGTCCGTTTATAACTCCTTTTTTTCGTCGTCTTCTTCTTCATAGTCAGAGAATAGCTTCGTTGAAATTGAAGTTAAAATTCTAACTGTTGCCTCTTCAATGCAGAATAATTTCATCTTTGCTTTCACCTTCTTTGCAGTTCATAATGGAATTGTTGTAAACAAACACTCTTTGTACGCCAAAACTTGATATGTGCGCCAATTGTTCAACCTCCAAAGTCTAAAAGGCTTAGCTTATCCCCACGACAGGAAAACAACTCCTGTGTTCTTGAGCATTCACTTTCCTTGTCATCATTAGAACCCATGCATTAACAGCTTTTGATTCAGCTTGAAACTGTTGATTCATCATCTTGTAAAACAACACACCGATCTTCAAGTAACCAAAATAATAACTCCATGCCAAATCATCAACATCAATCGTTAAACTCCTTATTAATGTGAGACACATCATTGGAAAAACAGAGCCCATCTATTTTTTATCTTCGGTTAATCCTTCAATTTTATCCAACATTGCAGAGTTTATTAACTAAGTTTGACCCGCTGAATTAAGTGATGCCAAAGCCAGAATATATTGATTCTCTTATGCAGATAGCACTAGCTCTGATTTGCGAATTCACCTTCATCCTTTCCTCCTTGTTCTTGTATTGGGGTTTTGTTGTACGAATGCCACTGTTGGTCGAACAATTTTACAGAAGAAAATACACAATAAAACCACTTGCGTTTGGTCGTTTGTGATAATTGTACTCTAGCATGCTCTCCATTCTTCTCAAATGTTTCACCCAGTAAACATGTTCTGCATCTGTTGTTCTATTTAAATCTAATTTACCTGAGAGTCGATGTTTCTTTATAGATCAAGATGAAAGTCATCTAAGATCTTTTTTTTTTCGCATGATTCCAATTTGCTAACATGTGACACATTTTAACAAATATCTAACACCAAGCGATGTTTTGTCTCCATTTTTCGAATCCATTTTTACTACCAACTTCACTTTTTTGATACTGTCCGCCAACCGTGATTTCCAATAAAGTCACAAAATTGTTAAAAGATAAAAAATCAAACATGATTTTACATGGAATATTCTAACAGCACTTAACATTCTTTAACGCGCGCACACACACACACGCACAGCTGCATATCTTCTGACAATCTCCTTTATCCTCACTAATTGTTCTTCTGACTCCACGTCGTCTCACTTTTCCAATTGTATTAATGGAAATTAATGTATAATGCTTACAATCAACAACAATAACCCAGCAACCTCGTTGCTCCGACATGCAATATAAATTCAACGCCTCAACACATCGCACATCAGTCGTCGTCGACTACTCCTATCAACATGCTCACAACACACAGCCTTACTACTACTCCTCGTTTCAACATACCGCCGCCGTCGCCACCAGTGACCACACCACTCTACGAAATCAAACCGTTCCGACACACTCTAAACCAATTCCTCAAAGAATCTCACTCCGAACGCAACATCCGACAAGCGTGCAAATGGAACCTCGTCAACTATGCATGGCTTCAACACATGAATCAACTGCTTCCCACATCCGACGTCAAATGCTTCTGGCTCGATCGTCACATCACCGCCCCCGGCTCATTTTCACCACCGCCTTCCAACACTAGTCTGATCAGCTACTACAACACCTGCTACAGCCAACTGCAACATCAAATCACATACACCGCAGCACAAGCCTTCCGCTCCCCCTTTACGCAAGCACTCCTGAAACGCAACATCGGAAATCCGCACACGAAATCCATAATCAACACAGGCGATGACGAAGACGAAGCTCCCGAAGATCTAGACGAGTCGTTTTGGCCCTCCGTTCAAGAACAGATTCAAAAGATGATGCTCCATCAAAGCGCACAACGCTACAATATCAACTACGAACTGCCACTCATCGACCTACACGATGCCTACGCAGAAAAACGAGAATATTCCCCCATAGCTCCCCACGTCTCCGTACTTGAACCGTACGTACCTTGCGACCTATCGCTCATCGACGTCTACGAATTCAGCGACGCGATCTGTTTTTTCAAACGTGACGAGCCTCTCGCAGAAGACGAATTCCACGATCAATTCAAATGGTTCACCCACCTCCAAGATCGCGCCAAACTCAACGACGCCAACAAAGAAGACTTTCGCGACTTCTCAACCTGGCTACGTCTCATAAATAAATCATTCATCCAAATTACTCACGCCTTTCCGTCACAAAAAAATTACATCAACAAACAGTTCATCAGCCCTCATTTCCAGCACTACGACTTCCTATTCTACGGTTTCTCCAAGCATCTCAACCTCCTCACACAACTCGCCACCTACCTTAAACTACTACCGCTTAAAGACGAAGCCTGGTGCAGAATGTCCTACAGCGTCCACTTCTATCGTCCGCATACAAGCTGGCAATGCATTCCGGCAAAAATGGAAGGCTGCGGCTGCTGTACCGATTACAGCCGCAATTACACCATTGACGACGACGACGCCGATTACTTTCCCAGGGAATGTCTCGAACTCGTTCTACCGTTCAGAACATTACACGAAAAACAACAAAAGTAATTTTTAACTATTTTTTTCTTTCCCATACTTAATCACCTATTTCAACTTTATAATAATAATCACACTGATTTCATATATATATTGCACAACGTACTCCTGTGTTTTTTTTCTATACCTTATTAACGCCTAATCAATGGGACTTTACCTCGGCACACTTCGTACGCCATCGGACTTACCCTCAGCCTAACGATGGATCAGCATTTAACGGAAGCTGAAAACAAAATGCTTACCCTTAGCCTATCGATGGATCAACATTTAACGGAAGCTGAAAACAAAATTCTAATGAGCATTGACTCTACTGAAGGTGAAACATCAAATTTAACAAACGCATTTTTATTCTTGAAAACTTGCCGATCCTATTCGAAATGGCTCGACATAGACATGATCAAACAGGCGCATTCATACATAATGAAAACTGAAACGACCTCAGAATTTTCCAAAAACGAAAGATGCACACAATTCGACGGAGAAATATATTACTATTCCTCTCCAAATAACATCGAAAACGCATTAATAAAATTGATCGCAGAACAAGACAAATTCACTCCTTGGAACTTTATAATAAAATTTTTATGGATCCATCCGTTTTCAGATGGAAATGGACGACTTGCAAAATTACTACACTACTTTCTATCGCAAGAATTAAAAGTATGGACTGATCAAATTCAATTTATTCAAGAATTAATAGCATTTCAAAAAATATGTATTGTAAAAGACGGAGAACTAATTCATATAAAAGACGCCTAAATTGTAATGTATTTGATTTTATTATATATTTAGGCCTGCATTACATTTTTGTCTTGTTTACTGGTCAATTTACACATTCTCCCTACTTTCTATCACGTCACGTCAGCACATGGATTGCACGTGCTTTCCCGCCCCAGCAGCCTCCGCGCGCCGCCATCTTCCTCCTCCGCAGTTCTCTGGTCGTTGCGTGGTCGCACTATTGCACCATCATTACGTCATCGCAAACTCCCGCCAATATGACGTCACTTTCCTGCTAACCTCTCTTCCATGTCACTCCCGCCCACACCCTCAGCCTCCTTCGTCAAGGGGGTACTGATAAACTACACCATGTATATATACTACTTCTACGCAAATTAAATAGTCATGTCATGCATGCAAAAATAGTCGATGCATGTGTGCGGGCATAAAATAAAACCATTAATTCATTAATTACCGTAACTGTCGCTTGTGAAAGTAGATGCGGTTATTTGTAATACATACTTACGATAATGGATATTGCAATGTCTTCTTGGACGCCTCCATTTCTCCTGGATGTCAGTTCCTGCACGTCGCCACGTTTTAGGCCCCCTGTATTACCACACCACCCTTCCCCCCATAAGTGTCGATTTCTCTGCAGAGCCACGCCCCGCGCTCTCACAAATGCAGGCAGTTCCCCACTGTCATAGTCGATCCAATGAAAAGTCTTCGATCTTGATGCAATCTGTTATATTTCTTTAAACGCTCCCTAGTGCGAGTTATGAGAAGAATTGCAGTGGTCTGCATTGACGTCCGCATCTAGTTCATACTTACCTAACGGGGAAGATAACATGATCAAAAAGGTGTTTCTTCCAGGGTGAGGCCATTCCATTGCAGTTCGGTTTGGTTGACCCCTGCGATTACTGCAAACGCTAGTAACTCGACCGTAAAATTTCTGGTAGTGGGGACCTGCGTTCGCGCTAGTCCCCTCCTCAAAGTGATAAAGGAAAAGTTGGCTTACTTTAACTATGGTAAGTTGTTGGGCAATTGAAACAATGTTCGACGATTTGGAATAGTTTCCAAGAGGCTCTTATATCATCAACATTTAGATATACATTTAGAGAAAAAACCATGAAATATGACACAACATAGAAATACAAACAACTCAAACAAAAAGACATCGCGACAGGAGGAAGCAGAGTGACTACATAAAAAAAACAATAATAGCATAACATAACATAACATAACATATAACTGTTGTTGTTGGATTATATTGAAAGATTATATGACAGGTATTTTTGTTTTGGTTTTGTTGTATTCACTACAATAAAAACCCGCATATAAGAACCAATGGTTTAAGAACCTTCAGGGTGATGTCGCTGCTCAAAACAATAGACAAAACAATAGCCTATTGTCTTGGAAAATAGGCTTGATGGAAAATTTACATGTTCTTATATGCGGGTTTTTACGTATAAAATCTCTTAATTATTGATTGAAAATAGAACTTTGTCGAATCTGGATCCTTAATAAAAGGATAAAAATACTGCTAAAGGTTCAGTGTCATATTAGTCTGTTAGGCCGGAGAGAATGAAAAACATGTCAATTGTTGCGAATGATATCAGCGTCAAGGCGCTCTTCCTTTGCCTACGACCATACCACCATGAGTATACCGGTTCTCGTCCGATCACCGTAGTCAAGCATGGTCGGGCCAGGTCAGTACCTGGATGGGTGACCGCCTGGGAACACCTGGTGTTGTAGGCTTCCATTTTTATTTTCACTTTAAGTTTCCAGACATTGATGGCTAAATTGTTGTGCTCATTAACATGCTGCAGCTCAGCCAAGAGAGTTTTATTTGTATCAGAAATGAGAAAAACCTGTTGGGGCACTTTAAAAGACTAGAGAAATATTGTATGTGTGTTGAGAATTGTTAAATTTCATTAAAATGGAGGAACAGTAATGCAAAGTACATTGAAGTAAGAAGGGAAGAAACCAAAAGCAAGCAGCGGAAAAAGTCAAAGTATAGGTACTATTCAGAAAAATAAATAATCTGAAAAATTAAAAATGCTGCATATGAAGCGTGCTAGGTACTCACCACTAAACTATGTTGTGTCTGGATTTTCAACGACAAGGGTGAGACAGAAAGTCTACGCAAATTATATAGTCATGCCATGCATGCAAAAATAGTCGATGCATGTGTGTGGGCATAAAATAAAACCATTAATTCATTAATTACCGCAACTGTCGCTTGTGAAAGTAGATGCGGTTATTTGTAATACATACTTACGATAATGGATATTGCAATGTCTTCTTGGACGCCTCCATTTCTCCTGGATGTCAGTTCCTGCACGTCGCCACGTTTTAGGCCCCCTGTATTACCACACCACCCTTCCCCCATAAGTGTCGATTTCTCCGCAGAGCCGTGCCCCGCGCTCTCACAAATGCGGGCAGTTCCCCACTGTCATAGCCCATCCAATGAAAAGTCTTCGATCTTGATGCAATCTGTTATATTTCTTTAAACGCTCCCTCGTGTGGGTTATGAGAAGAATTGCAGTGGTCTGCATTGACGTCCGCATCTAGTTCATACTTACCTGACGGGGAAGATAACATGATCAAAAAGGTGTTTCTTCCAGGGTGAGGCCATTCCATTGCAGTTCGGTTTGGTTGACCCCTGCGATTACTGCAAACGCTAGTAACTCGACCGTAAAATTTCTGGTAGTGGGGACCTGCGTTCGCGCTAGTCCCCTCCTCAAAGTGATAAAGGAAAAGTTGGCTTACTTTAACTATGGTAAGTTGTTGGGCAATTGAAACAATGTTCGACGATTTGGAATAGTTTCCAAGAGGCTCTTATATCATCAACATTTAAGTATACATTTAGAGAAAAAACCCATGAAATATGACACAACATAGAAATACAAACAACTCAAACAAAAAGACATCGCGACAGGAGGAAGCAGAGTGACATACATAACATAACATAACACAACCTAACATAGCATAACATAACATAACATAACATATAACTGTTGTTGTTGGATTATATTGAAAGATTATATGACAGGTATTTTTTGTTTTGGTTTTGTTGTATTCACTACAATAAAAACCCGCATATAAGAACCAATGGTTTAAGAACCTTCAGGGTGATGTCGCTGCTCAAAACAATAGACAAAACAATAGCCTATTGTCTTGGAACAATAGGCTTGATGGAAAATTTACATGTTCTTATATGCGGGTTTTTACCGTATAAAATCTCTTAATTATTGATTGAAAATAGAACTTTGTCGAATCTGGATCCTTAATAAAAGGATAAAAAATACTGCTAAAGGTTCAGTGTCATATTAGTCTGTTAGGCCGGAGAGAATGAAAAACATGTCAATTGTTGCGAATGATATCAGCGTCAAGGCGCTCTTCCTTTGCCTACGACCATACCACCATGAGTATACCGGTTCTCGTCCGATCACCGTAGTCAAGCATGGTCGGGCCAGGTCAGTACCTGGATGGGTGACCGCCTGGGAACACCTGGTGTTGTAGGCTTCCATTTTTATTTTCACTTTAAGTTTCCAGACATTGATGGCTAAATTGTTGTGCTCATTAACATGCTGCAGCTCAGCCAAGAGAGTTTTATTTGTATCAGAAATGAGAAAAACCTGTTGGGGCACTTTAAAAGACTAGAGAAATATTGTATGTGTGTTGAGAATTGTTAAATTTCATTAAAATGGAGGAACAGTAATGCAAAGTACATTGAAGTAAGAAGGGAAGAAACCAAAAGCAAGCAGCGGAAAAAGTCAAAGTATAGGTACTATTCAGAAAAATAAATAATCTGAAAAATTAAAAATGCTGCATATGAAGCGTGCTAGGTACTCACCACTAAACTATGTTGTGTCTGGATTTTCAACGACAAGGGTGAGACAGAAAGTCTACGCAAATTATATAGTCATGCCATGCATGCAAAAATAGTCGATGCATGTGTGTGGGCATAAAATAAAACCATTAATTCATTAATTACCGCAACTGTCGCTTGTGAAAGTAGATGCGGTTATTTGTAATACATACTTACGATAATGGATATTGCAATGTCTTCTTGGACGCCTCCATTTCTCCTGGATGTCAGTTCCTGCACGTCGCCACGTTTTAGGCCCCCTGTATTACCACACCACCCTTCCCCCATAAGTGTCGATTTCTCCGCAGAGCCGTGCCCCGCGCTCTCACAAATGCGGGCAGTTCCCCACTGTCATAGCCCATCCAATGAAAAGTCTTCGATCTTGATGCAATCTGTTATATTTCTTTAAACGCTCCCTCGTGTGGGTTATGAGAAGAATTGCAGTGGTCTGCATTGACGTCCGCATCTAGTTCATACTTACCTGACGGGGAAGATAACATGATCAAAAAGGTGTTTCTTCCAGGGTGAGGCCATTCCATTGCAGTTCGGTTTGGTTGACCCCTGCGATTACTGCAAACGCTAGTAACTCGACCGTAAAATTTCTGGTAGTGGGGACCTGCGTTCGCGCTAGTCCCCTCCTCAAAGTGATAAAGGAAAAGTTGGCTTACTTTAACTATGGTAAGTTGTTGGGCAATTGAAACAATGTTCGACGATTTGGAATAGTTTCCAAGAGGCTCTTATATCATCAACATTTAAGTATACATTTAGAGAAAAAACCCATGAAATATGACACAACATAGAAATACAAACAACTCAAACAAAAAGACATCGCGACAGGAGGAAGCAGAGTGACATACATAACATAACACAACCTAACATAGCATAACATAACATAACATATAACTGTTGTTGTTGGATTATATTGAAAGATTATATGACAGGTATTTTTTGTTTTGGTTTTGTTGTATTCACTACAATAAAAACCCGCATATAAGAACCAATGGTTTAAGAACCTTCAGGGTGATGTCGCTGCTCAAAACAATAGACAAAACAATAGCCTATTGTCTTGGAACAATAGGCTTGATGGAAAATTTACATGTTCTTATATGCGGGTTTTTACCGTATAAAATCTCTTAATTATTGATTGAAAATAGAACTTTGTCGAATCTGGATCCTTAATAAAAGGATAAAAAATACTGCTAAAGGTTCAGTGTCATATTAGTCTGTTAGGCCGGAGAGAATGAAAAACATGTCAATTGTTGCGAATGATATCAGCGTCAAGGCGCTCTTCCTTTGCCTACGACCATACCACCATGAGTATACCGGTTCTCGTCCGATCACCGTAGTCAAGCATGGTCGGGCCAGGTCAGTACCTGGATGGGTGACCGCCTGGGAACACCTGGTGTTGTAGGCTTCCATTTTTATTTTCACTTTAAGTTTCCAGACATTGATGGCTAAATTGTTGTGCTCATTAACATGCTGCAGCTCAGCCAAGAGAGTTTTATTTGTATCAGAAATGAGAAAAACCTGTTGGGGCACTTTAAAAGACTAGAGAAATATTGTATGTGTGTTGAGAATTGTTAAATTTCATTAAAATGGAGGAACAGTAATGCAAAGTACATTGAAGTAAGAAGGGAAGAAACCAAAAGCAAGCAGCGGAAAAAGTCAAAGTATAGGTACTATTCAGAAAAATAAATAATCTGAAAAATTAAAAATGCTGCATATGAAGCGTGCTAGGTACTCACCACTAAACTATGTTGTGTCTGGATTTTCAACGACAAGGGTGAGACAGAAAGTCTACGCAAATTATATAGTCATGCCATGCATGCAAAAATAGTCGATGCATGTGTGTGGGCATAAAATAAAACCATTAATTCATTAATTACCGCAACTGTCGCTTGTGAAAGTAGATGCGGTTATTTGTAATACATACTTACGATAATGGATATTGCAATGTCTTCTTGGACGCCTCCATTTCTCCTGGATGTCAGTTCCTGCACGTCGCCACGTTTTAGGCCCCCTGTATTACCACACCACCCTTCCCCCATAAGTGTCGATTTCTCCGCAGAGCCGTGCCCCGCGCTCTCACAAATGCGGGCAGTTCCCCACTGTCATAGCCCATCCAATGAAAAGTCTTCGATCTTGATGCAATCTGTTATATTTCTTTAAACGCTCCCTCGTGTGGGTTATGAGAAGAATTGCAGTGGTCTGCATTGACGTCCGCATCTAGTTCATACTTACCTGACGGGGAAGATAACATGATCAAAAAGGTGTTTCTTCCAGGGTGAGGCCATTCCATTGCAGTTCGGTTTGGTTGACCCCTGCGATTACTGCAAACGCTAGTAACTCGACCGTAAAATTTCTGGTAGTGGGGACCTGCGTTCGCGCTAGTCCCCTCCTCAAAGTGATAAAGGAAAAGTTGGCTTACTTTAACTATGGTAAGTTGTTGGGCAATTGAAACAATGTTCGACGATTTGGAATAGTTTCCAAGAGGCTCTTATATCATCAACATTTAAGTATACATTTAGAGAAAAAACCCATGAAATATGACACAACATAGAAATACAAACAACTCAAACAAAAAGACATCGCGACAGGAGGAAGCAGAGTGACATACATAACATAACACAACCTAACATAGCATAACATAACATAACATAACATATAACTGTTGTTGTTGGATTATATTGAAAGATTATATGACAGGTATTTTTTGTTTTGGTTTTGTTGTATTCACTACAATAAAAACCCGCATATAAGAACCAATGGTTTAAGAACCTTCAGGGTGATGTCGCTGCTCAAAACAATAGACAAAACAATAGCCTATTGTCTTGGAACAATAGGCTTGATGGAAAATTTACATGTTCTTATATGCGGGTTTTTACCGTATAAAATCTCTTAATTATTGATTGAAAATAGAACTTTGTCGAATCTGGATCCTTAATAAAAGGATAAAAAATACTGCTAAAGGTTCAGTGTCATATTAGTCTGTTAGGCCGGAGAGAATGAAAAACATGTCAATTGTTGCGAATGATATCAGCGTCAAGGCGCTCTTCCTTTGCCTACGACCATACCACCATGAGTATACCGGTTCTCGTCCGATCACCGTAGTCAAGCATGGTCGGGCCAGGTCAGTACCTGGATGGGTGACCGCCTGGGAACACCTGGTGTTGTAGGCTTCCATTTTTATTTTCACTTTAAGTTTCCAGACATTGATGGCTAAATTGTTGTGCTCATTAACATGCTGCAGCTCAGCCAAGAGAGTTTTATTTGTATCAGAAATGAGAAAAACCTGTTGGGGCACTTTAAAAGACTAGAGAAATATTGTATGTGTGTTGAGAATTGTTAAATTTCATTAAAATGGAGGAACAGTAATGCAAAGTACATTGAAGTAAGAAGGGAAGAAACCAAAAGCAAGCAGCGGAAAAAGTCAAAGTATAGGTACTATTCAGAAAAATAAATAATCTGAAAAATTAAAAATGCTGCATATGAAGCGTGCTAGGTACTCACCACTAAACTATGTTGTGTCTGGATTTTCAACGACAAGGGTGAGACAGAAAGTCTACGCAAATTATATAGTCATGCCATGCATGCAAAAATAGTCGATGCATGTGTGTGGGCATAAAATAAAACCATTAATTCATTAATTACCGCAACTGTCGCTTGTGAAAGTAGATGCGGTTATTTGTAATACATACTTACGATAATGGATATTGCAATGTCTTCTTGGACGCCTCCATTTCTCCTGGATGTCAGTTCCTGCACGTCGCCACGTTTTAGGCCCCCTGTATTACCACACCACCCTTCCCCCATAAGTGTCGATTTCTCCGCAGAGCCGTGCCCCGCGCTCTCACAAATGCGGGCAGTTCCCCACTGTCATAGCCCATCCAATGAAAAGTCTTCGATCTTGATGCAATCTGTTATATTTCTTTAAACGCTCCCTCGTGTGGGTTATGAGAAGAATTGCAGTGGTCTGCATTGACGTCCGCATCTAGTTCATACTTACCTGACGGGGAAGATAACATGATCAAAAAGGTGTTTCTTCCAGGGTGAGGCCATTCCATTGCAGTTCGGTTTGGTTGACCCCTGCGATTACTGCAAACGCTAGTAACTCGACCGTAAAATTTCTGGTAGTGGGGACCTGCGTTCGCGCTAGTCCCCTCCTCAAAGTGATAAAGGAAAAGTTGGCTTACTTTAACTATGGTAAGTTGTTGGGCAATTGAAACAATGTTCGACGATTTGGAATAGTTTCCAAGAGGCTCTTATATCATCAACATTTAAGTATACATTTAGAGAAAAAACCCATGAAATATGACACAACATAGAAATACAAACAACTCAAACAAAAAGACATCGCGACAGGAGGAAGCAGAGTGACATACATAACATAACATAACACAACCTAACATAGCATAACATAACATAACATAACATATAACTGTTGTTGTTGGATTATATTGAAAGATTATATGACAGGTATTTTTTGTTTTGGTTTTGTTGTATTCACTACAATAAAAACCCGCATATAAGAACCAATGGTTTAAGAACCTTCAGGGTGATGTCGCTGCTCAAAACAATAGACAAAACAATAGCCTATTGTCTTGGAACAATAGGCTTGATGGAAAATTTACATGTTCTTATATGCGGGTTTTTACCGTATAAAATCTCTTAATTATTGATTGAAAATAGAACTTTGTCGAATCTGGATCCTTAATAAAAGGATAAAAAATACTGCTAAAGGTTCAGTGTCATATTAGTCTGTTAGGCCGGAGAGAATGAAAAACATGTCAATTGTTGCGAATGATATCAGCGTCAAGGCGCTCTTCCTTTGCCTACGACCATACCACCATGAGTATACCGGTTCTCGTCCGATCACCGTAGTCAAGCATGGTCGGGCCAGGTCAGTACCTGGATGGGTGACCGCCTGGGAACACCTGGTGTTGTAGGCTTCCATTTTTATTTTCACTTTAAGTTTCCAGACATTGATGGCTAAATTGTTGTGCTCATTAACATGCTGCAGCTCAGCCAAGAGAGTTTTATTTGTATCAGAAATGAGAAAAACCTGTTGGGGCACTTTAAAAGACTAGAGAAATATTGTATGTGTGTTGAGAATTGTTAAATTTCATTAAAATGGAGGAACAGTAATGCAAAGTACATTGAAGTAAGAAGGGAAGAAACCAAAAGCAAGCAGCGGAAAAAGTCAAAGTATAGGTACTATTCAGAAAAATAAATAATCTGAAAAATTAAAAATGCTGCATATGAAGCGTGCTAGGTACTCACCACTAAACTATGTTGTGTCTGGATTTTCAACGACAAGGGTGAGACAGAAAGTCTACGCAAATTATATAGTCATGCCATGCATGCAAAAATAGTCGATGCATGTGTGTGGGCATAAAATAAAACCATTAATTCATTAATTACCGCAACTGTCGCTTGTGAAAGTAGATGCGGTTATTTGTAATACATACTTACGATAATGGATATTGCAATGTCTTCTTGGACGCCTCCATTTCTCCTGGATGTCAGTTCCTGCACGTCGCCACGTTTTAGGCCCCCTGTATTACCACACCACCCTTCCCCCATAAGTGTCGATTTCTCCGCAGAGCCGTGCCCCGCGCTCTCACAAATGCGGGCAGTTCCCCACTGTCATAGCCCATCCAATGAAAAGTCTTCGATCTTGATGCAATCTGTTATATTTCTTTAAACGCTCCCTCGTGTGGGTTATGAGAAGAATTGCAGTGGTCTGCATTGACGTCCGCATCTAGTTCATACTTACCTGACGGGGAAGATAACATGATCAAAAAGGTGTTTCTTCCAGGGTGAGGCCATTCCATTGCAGTTCGGTTTGGTTGACCCCTGCGATTACTGCAAACGCTAGTAACTCGACCGTAAAATTTCTGGTAGTGGGGACCTGCGTTCGCGCTAGTCCCCTCCTCAAAGTGATAAAGGAAAAGTTGGCTTACTTTAACTATGGTAAGTTGTTGGGCAATTGAAACAATGTTCGACGATTTGGAATAGTTTCCAAGAGGCTCTTATATCATCAACATTTAAGTATACATTTAGAGAAAAAACCCATGAAATATGACACAACATAGAAATACAAACAACTCAAACAAAAAGACATCGCGACAGGAGGAAGCAGAGTGACATACATAACATAACACAACTAACATAGCATAACATAACATAACATAACATATAACTGTTGTTGTTGGATTATATTGAAAGATTATATGACAGGTATTTTTTGTTTTGGTTTTGTTGTATTCACTACAATAAAAACCCGCATATAAGAACCAATGGTTTAAGAACCTTCAGGGTGATGTCGCTGCTCAAAACAATAGACAAAACAATAGCCTATTGTCTTGGAACAATAGGCTTGATGGAAAATTTACATGTTCTTATATGCGGGTTTTTACCGTATAAAATCTCTTAATTATTGATTGAAAATAGAACTTTGTCGAATCTGGATCCTTAATAAAAGGATAAAAAATACTGCTAAAGGTTCAGTGTCATATTAGTCTGTTAGGCCGGAGAGAATGAAAAACATGTCAATTGTTGCGAATGATATCAGCGTCAAGGCGCTCTTCCTTTGCCTACGACCATACCACCATGAGTATACCGGTTCTCGTCCGATCACCGTAGTCAAGCATGGTCGGGCCAGGTCAGTACCTGGATGGGTGACCGCCTGGGAACACCTGGTGTTGTAGGCTTCCATTTTTATTTTCACTTTAAGTTTCCAGACATTGATGGCTAAATTGTTGTGCTCATTAACATGCTGCAGCTCAGCCAAGAGAGTTTTATTTGTGTCAGAAATGAGAAAAACCTGTTGGGGCACTTTAAAAGACTAGAGAAATATTGTATGTGTGTTGAGAATTGTTAAATTTCATTAAAATGGAGGAACAGTAATGCAAAGTACATTGAAGTAAGAAGGGAAGAAACCAAAAGCAAGCAGTGGAAAAAGTCAAAGTATATACTATTCAGAAAAATAAATAATCTGAAAAATTAAAAATGCTGCATATGAAGCGTGCTAGGTACTCACCACTAAACTATGTTGTGTCTGGATTTTCAACGACAAGGGTGAGACAGAAAGTCTACGCAAATTATATAGTCATGCCATGCATGCAAAAATAGTCGATGCATGTGTGTGGGCATAAAATAAAACCATTAATTCATTAATTACCGCAACTGTCGCTTGTGAAAGTAGATGCGGTTATTTGTAATACATACTTACGATAATGGATATTGCAATGTCTTCTTGGACGCCTCCATTTCTCCTGGATGTCAGTTCCTCACGTCCCACGTTTTAGGCCCCCTGTATTACCACACCACCCTTCCCCCATAAGTGTCGATTTCTCCGCAGAGCCGGCCCCGCGCTCTCACAAATGCAGGCAGTTCCCCACTGTCATATCCATCCAATGAAAAGTCTTCGATCTTGATGCAATCTGTTATATTTCTTTAAACGCTCCCTCGTGTGAGTTATGAGAAGAATTGCAGTGGTCTGCATTGACGTCCGCATCTAGTTCATACTTACCTGACGGGGAAGATAACATGATCAAAAAGGTGTTTCTTCCAGGGTGAGGCCATTCCATTGCAGTTCGGTTTGGTTGACCCCTGCGATTACTGCAAACGCTAGTAACTCGACCGTAAAATTTCTGGTAGTGGGGACCTGCGTTCGCGCTAGTCCCCTCCTCAAAGTGATAAAGGAAAAGTTGGCTTACTTTAACTATGGTAAGTTGTTGGGCAATTGAAACAATGTTCGACGATTTGGAATAGTTTCCAAGAGGCTCTTATATCATTAACATTTAGATATACATTTAGAGAAAAAAGCCATGAAATATGACACAACATATACAAACAAACAACTCAAACAAAAAGACATCGCGACAGGAGGAAGCAGAGTGACTTACATAACATAACATAACAAAACATATAACTGTTGTTGTTGGATTATATTGAATGATTATATGACAGGTATTTTTTGTTTTGTTTTTGTTGTATTCACTACAATAAAAACCCGCATGTAAGAACCAATGATTGAAGAACCTTCAGGGTAATGTTGCTGCTCAGAACAATAGACAAAACAATAGCCTATTGTCTTGGAAGACTAGGCTTGAAGGAAAATTTACATGTTCTTATATGCGGGTTTTTACTGTATAAAATGTCTTAATTATTGATTGAAAATAGAACTTTGTCGAATCTGGATCCTTAATAAAAGGATCAAAAATACTGCTAAAGGTTCAGTGTCATATTAGTCTGTTAGGCCGGAGAGAATGAAAAACATGTCAATTGTTGCGAATGATATCAGCGTGAAGGCGCTCTTCCTTTGCTTACGACCATACCACCATGAGTATACCGGTTCTCGTCCGATCACCGTAGTCAAGCATGGTCGGGCCAGGTCAGTACCTGGATGGGTGACCGCCTGGGAACACCTGGTGTTGTAGGCTTCCGTTTTCATTTTCACCTTAAATTTCCAGACATTGATGGCTAAATTGTTGCGCTCATTAACATGCTGCAACTCAGCCAAGAGAGTTTTATTTGTGTCAGAAATGACACAAACCTGTTGGGGCACTTTAAAAGACTAGAGAAATATTGTATGTGTGTTGAGAATTGTTAAATTTCATTAAAATGGAGGAACAGTAATGCAAAGTACATTGAAGTAAGAAGGGAAGAAACCAAAAGCAAGCAGTGGAAAAAGTCAAAGTATACTATTCAGAAAAATAAATAATCTGAAAATTCAAAATGCTGCATATGAAGCGTGTTAGGTACTCACCACTAAACTATGTTGTGTCTGGATTTTCAACGACAAGAGTGAGACAGAAAGTCTACGCAAATTATATAGTCATGTCATGCATGCAAAAATAGTCGATGCATGTGTGCGGGCATAAAATAAAACCATTAATTCATTAATTACCGTAACTGTCGCTTGTGAAAGTAGATGCGGTTATTTGTAATACATACTTACGATAATGGATATTGCAATGTTTTCTTGGACGCCTCCATTTCTCCTGGATGTCAGTTCCTGCACGTCGCCACGTTTTAGGCCCCCTGTATTACCACACCACCCTTCCCCCCATAAGTGTCGATTTCTTTGCAGAGCCACGCCCCGCGCTCTCACAAATGCAGGCAGTTCCCCACTGTCATAGTCGATCCAATGAAAAGTCTTCGATCTTGATGCAATCTGTTATATTTCTTTAAACGCTCCCCCGTGCGAGTTATGAGAAGAATTGCAGTGGTCTGCATTGACGTCTGCATCTAGTTCATACTTACCTAACGGGGAAGATAACATGATCAAAAAGGTGTTTCTTCCAGGGTGAGGCCATTCCATTGCAGTTCGGTTTGGTTGACCCCTGCGATTACTGCAAACGCTAGTAACTCGACCGTAAAATTTCTGATAGTGGGGACCTGCGTTCGTGCTAGTCCCCTCCTCAAAGTGATAAAGGAAAAGTTGGCTTACTTTATCTATGGTAAGTTGTTGGGCAATTCAAACAATGTTCGACGATTTGGAATAGTTTCCAAGAGGCTCTTATATCATTAACATTTAGATATACATTTAGAGAAAAAAGCCATGAAATATGACAAAACATATACAAACAAACAACTCAAACAAAAAGACATTGCGACAGGAGGAAGCAGAGTGACTTACATAACATAACATAACATAACATATAACTGTTGTTGTTGGATTATATTGAAAGATTATATGACAGGTATTTTTTGTTTTGTTTTTGTTGTATTCACTACAATAAAAACCCGCATGTAAGAACCAATGATTTAAGAACCTTCAGGGTGATGTTCCTGCTCAGAACAATAGACAAAACAATAGCCTATTGTCTTTGAAGACTAGGCTTGAAGGAAAATTTACATGTTCTTATATGCGGGTTTTTACTGTATAAAATGTCTTAATTTATGATTGAAAATAGAACTTTGTCGAATCTGGATCCTTAATAAAAGGATCAAAAATACTGCTAAAGGTTCAGTGTCATATTAGTCTGTTAGGCCGGAGAGAATGAAAAACATGTCAATTGTTGCGAATGATATCAGCGTCAAGGCGCTCTTCCTTTGCCTACGACCATACCACCATGAGTATACCGGTTCTCGTCCGATCACCGTAGTCAAGCATGGTCGGGCCAGGTCAGTACCTGGATGGGTGACCGCCTGGGAACACCTGGTGTTGTAGGCTTCCATTTTTATTTTCACTTTAAGTTTCCAGACATTCATTGCTAAATTGTTGTGCTCATTAACATGCTGCAACTTAGCCAAGAGAGTTTTATTTGTGTCAGAAATGACACAAACCTGTTGGGGCACTTTAAAAGACTAGAGAAATATTGTATGTGTGTTGAGAATTGTTAAATGTCATGAAAATGGAGGAACAGTAATGCAAAGTACATTGAAGTAAGAAGGGAAGAAACCAAAAGCAAGCAGTGGAAAAAGTCCAAGTATACTATTCAGAAAAATAAACAATCTGAAGAATTTAAAATGCTGCATATGAAGCGTGTTAGGTACTCACCACTAAACTATGTTGTGTCTGGATTTTCAACGACAAGGGTGAGACAGTGTTGCGGAATATATCCTGCTCTGATTCTTTAGTTCGAAAGAACTTAGCCTTGAGTTTCAGAGTCTACTACTGAGAAACACACACACATGTCGTTTCGTAATTTTCTCAATTCTCAATACAATCTCTTCTAAATTTTACAAAACCAATTTACTTAAAGATATCAAAAGGAAATTACGTGATTATTGTTAATTGAAATTGTCCAATAGGAGTAAACTAGGAAGAGTTTACCCATGAAAAACAAGTTAGTCATTTCCCTAACCTCGTCTTGTATTAGAGGCCATCACGTAAATGCTACTATGTATAACAATAGGAAGAAAAAATACATGACTAATAAAGCATGCCGTACCTGTAGGCAAACTATGAATGAAATAAGTAGTTAAATGAATATAAAAGTAAAAAACAACAGCATGCGCTGTGCGGCACTGCGCAAGGTCTTGAAGCCATATTCGCAACACTCCCCCCTCCTTGACTCACCCTGAGTCAAGCATAAGCCTGGACTTCCAGCGTGAATCCCTTGCGGCCGCCCTGGTGGGACGTCCCTCTCCGAGGCCCTTGCCCACGTCACTCCTCTCATTCTCTTTGTCCTTCACTTCTCCGTTGGCAGCCGCACTCTCTAGCAAATAGAGTTTCTGAACCGGTCTGCTGAGAACCTCATACTTACCCTTATTTACCTTACGCACCTTAGCACCTCTTGTCACTCCATCTTTACCTTTAATCAAGTCTTCAATGACTCCAACCTTCCATTTTCCTCTCTTCGCGTTGTCTTCCTCAATCAGCACGACATCTCCTTGTCTTATCTGGACTTCTTTCTGTCCTCCTGATCTATGTCGTTCCCGTAAACCTGCAAGATATTCCCTTTTCCACCTGTTCCAAAAATGGGTTAGCTTACGGGTTAGATAATCAAATCGTCTGGAAAGGCTGTTCTGTTCATCATCTGGATTCATGCTAATCTCATACTGCTCTGACAGTGTTGCTAATCTACGTCCGAATATTAAATGCGATGGCGTTAATACCTGCTCTCCCAGCCCATCGTACTGATACGTGAGAGGTCTGGAATTTAACGTACTCTCAATCTCTACTAACACTGTCTGTAACTCATCAAATGAAAGCTTTGCATTTCCTAATACCTTTCTGAGACATCTCTTTACAAGTCCTACCATACGCTCAAATTGACCTCCCCACTATGGTGATCTCTCCAAGTTGAATTTCCAGGTTATCTGTTTCAATTCAAGATATTCAGCAATCCGTTGATCTTCCCACAACTTCTTTAACAATGCAGCTGTAGACTTGAATGTCTTGGCATTATCGGACACAATTAATGTTGGTGTTCCTCTTCTGGAACAGAATCGTCTTAAACAGTTAATAAATGTTGAGGTGATCAAGTCACTGACCAACTCTAAGTGCAATGCTCTTGTCAAGCAGCATGAAAACAATGCAATATAACATTTCTTCATCTCTCCATTCTCCTTGTAATATAGTGGCCCTGCAAAATCAACTCCTACGCTAGAAAAGGGTGGGGCTTCCTGTACCCTAAAATCTGGCAGTGGGGCTGAAGGCGGATTTGGATATGATTTCCCTTCATGTTTTCTACAAACAAAACAATCCCTAATAGTCTTCTTCACAAATTGTCTGCCTCTAGGAATCCAAAATCTAGATTTAACTTCTGCCAGTGTAGATCTTACCTTGCAATGATGCACCTTTACATGCCTATCCAACACAACTAGCCTGGAGAATGCACTATCCTGTGGTAGAATTATTGGAAACCTTGCTTCCATTCCCAAATCTGCATTCTCCAGTCTTCCCTGGCAAATGAGCATTCCATTATTTTCCTTAATCCCAAGATTCATGCAGGTCTTATGGAAATCATCTTTTTCTTTCAAGATTCTCTGAGCATCCTTGATCCACAGCATTTCTGCTTGTTTGATTTCATCTGCTTCAATGTTACCTCGCTTGATTGGCTGATTGGTTCTTTTGTTCTTCAAGTTGCTCACAAACCTTTTCACATAAGCTGTCACTCTAAGCAGTTTACGTAAAGAGCTGATTCTACCAATGTCAATGATGTTACTCACCGCGTTTGACATCTCCGCTGCTACACTCAGAACATTTGCCCTTTTCTTCTCTTCTTCTACATCATCCGATTCGGATATATGCATACTCTTTGGCCATTTGTCCTCTCCTTGTTTCAGCCACTGCGGCCCTTCCCACCATGTTGTACTCTCTTGAAGCTGACTAGCACTTACTCCTCTTGACCCTATGTCTGCTGGATTTTCTAAACCACTGACATGTCCCCAATCTCCTTTACTTGAAATAGTCAGAATCTCATTAAATCTGTGTTGGACAAACTGCTTCCAGTGCCCAGAATTAAATATCCAATACAATGCAGTCTTACTGTCCAACCAATACTTAATCTTATCTATTTTCACTTGTGGACTCAAAGCATTTTGAACTGTATTCATCAATGTGGCCAAAATTCTTGCTGACATTAACTCTAATCTAGGTATGGTGAGACTCTTTAATGGTGCTACTCTGGTCTTAGAACACAGTAGTTGACTAAACATACCTTCTGCAGTTTCATAAACAAGGTAGACTACTGCACAGTAAGCCTTTTTACTTGCGTCACCAAACCCATGGAACTGACATGTCAGAATTTCCGACTCGTTTTGCCTATACACACATCTTGGAATGCTTATGGTTTGCACTTTAACTAAATCTCCCAACCATGTGTTCCACAAGTCTACCTTACTTCCTGGCAGTGGATCATCCCAGTCTAATTTGTCTACACATAATTCCTGGAACAAGATCTTTGCTGTCACTGCTACTGGACTTACTACTCCTAATGGGTCAAATAGTGAAGCTAAAGTGCTTAATATGCTTCGTTTCGATGGGCTGCTACCATTATGTGACAATTTGTCAAGTTCGAACTGAAATTGGTCTTTCTGCATGTCCTAGGCTATTCCTAACACCTTAGTTCTTCTACCTGATTCCTTGATCTCGCCTAACTTTTCCTTTGCGTAAGACAAACTACAATTACCACTCTCATCTCCTTCTACCTCTGCTATTTTCTGGCTAACTTCTTCATTATTGGTCTTCCATTTACGCAAACGAAATCCTCCTTCCTGCATTCGAGTCCTTGCTTTCTCTAGTGTTGAAATTACTTCCTTCGTATTCCTACCTCCTGTCACCAAATCGTCTACATAAAATGACTGCACTAACTTTGACACAAAGTCTGGGTCTCCCGCCACATAGGTTTCAATGTGGTGTCTCAAGACTGCATTCAAAAGAAAAGGTGAGGAATTCACTCCAAACACAACTCGGTTAAACCGATACACAACTAACTCTGGTTCCTCTGCATTACAATCGTCAACCCATAAAAATCTTAAAAAATCTCTATCTTTAGGATCAATCTCAATATTCAAAAATGCCTTTTCTATGTCTCCAACTAATGCAACCTTGTTTTCCCTAAACCTCAAAAGAATCTCAAATATCAACGGGGTAAGTGGTGGACCAACATGCAGGCAATCATTGAGTGATGTGCCTGTCTTCTTCGACTTACATGAAGCATCAAACACTATTCTAACTTTGGTTGTTTCTGCTTCTTCCCTCACAACTGCCTGATGAGCCAAATAATGTACTTTGTTCTCAGTTTTCTCAAGTTTTATCACTCTTTCGATAATCCCAGTTGTACATTGTTCTGTGATGATTTCATCATACTTCTGCAGGGTGTGAGGGTCCTTTTTCAACTTTCTAAGTTGGCTCTTGAGTCTCATTAAACTGATATCATAATTCGTGGGTAATCCACTGTGCCCAACCTTCCATGGAAGGCCTACTCTATACCGCTCTCCTGTAAACTCGATGTTATCTACAAGACTCTGGTGAACTTCGTTTTGTTCCCGAATACCTAGACTGTCTAAATCCCACAATGTGTGGACACTGTCTTCTAACTTCTGCTTATCTGATTTACTAAAGGCTGACACAAAATTAACATTAGTATTGATATTCAAATCCATCTTACCAATCTCCAGTGGTCCAGACATCACCCAACCAAGTGTTGTTTTGACTGCTATGGGCTCCTGTGGCCCCCCTCGTATTGTTTCCCCTTTCTGAAACTGCCATAAGTAATTTGCACCAATCAAAACATCAACTTCTAATTCTTCGTCTGTTGAGACATCTGAGAAATAAACTCTTCGCAAATGGTTATATTTACTCTTAATTGATTCGATCTGCTCATTGGCAATACCGGCAATCTCGTTAACCACAAAACACTCCACTTCGACACTCTCTCCTCCATCTAAAGGAGCTAGTTCTATTTTAACGATAGCCCTCATCTCAACCTCCGACTCTTTCTTTCCAAAAGCCTTGATACCAAGACTCTCTCTTCTGTCTGCTTTTAGCTCTAACCTATCAACAGCCTCGGCACTAATAAAGGATTGATGGCTTCCTGTATCGAATAACACTCGAACTCGCTTTTCCTTCTCTCCATTCACATTTGCCAAGGCTGTCTGCAAAACCACTCTTGTCCCCGCAAAGGTACTTCCTACCCATGACGTCGCACTCGGATTCAACTGTAAGTCTTTGGCTTGCGCGGGCGCGGGCGCGCTAGCCTCTAGACCTTGTACTGGACCCACAGCTGCCGCTGCATTTGGTTTAAATTGCTTGTTACATATAGAGCTATGGTGCCTGCCTTTACAAAACTTACAAAAGCCTTTCGAATAGCATTCAAAGGCCTTATGACCTGAATTGAGACAAATAAAACACTTAGCAAATTTCTTTAGAATACCTTTTCTTTCATCCAGTGTCTTCTGGCAAACTTCCGGTTGATGATCCTTGCTGAGACAATATACGCACTTCCGTTTTTCGCTTCCTGTCAACAATGCATGTGCGGTTGATGGTAACTGATTCGCATTCTTTGCCTTCCAATTTGGTTGCTGATTCATCCCTCCGCCTTTTAACAGTGGCATGTGATTCTCTCTGACGTTCACCTCTTTCTCCAATGCACCCAACATCTCTCCCAGCGTCCAATCCATCTGATCTTTCTCTTGGAAGCGTATCATGCTGATTCTGATATTCTCTGGTACTTTCTCCATCAAAACAGGGACAACTATGCTAGAGTATGTTGTTTCTTTCACGCCAATCGTCTGTAGTCCACGGAAATGTGTTTCGATTTGATCGTGTAACGCTCTGAGCCTTTTTACGTTCTTCTCATTATATACTGGCGGCAAGTTGATCAGTTCATTAACGTGGGCTCTCTGAATAACGCTTACTTTTCAATACCTCTTTTGAAGGAGATCAACTGCTGTCTTGTATGACGCATCCGTTATTCTCATACCCGTTACAACTGATTTTGCTGGCTCGTCCAAGAAGCTTTTCAGATACTTGAATTTGTCCACGTTCGCTAGGTGGTCGTTGTCGTGTATGGCACTACAGAAGCCATCCCAAAACTCTTGCCCCTCATGGATCTTTCCGTTGAACTTTTTCAGCTCCAGTTTCGGCAGCTTGACGTTCACGTATTTCGCCTGACTCGATCCATTTGAACTTTGGGAAGCCAAACTTTCCCTCGAGTTGCTCCTCTGCAATCGTGATATCAAACTTTCTTCTGATTCACTTCTCCTCAGGTTGGTATTCTGTAAGGCTTCTTTTATTGACATAATAGTACAGGCAATTTTTTCTTTGTATTCGTTGGAGTCTTCTATTTCTCCCTCTGCGAGCTCTTCGTATTCTTCTTCGTAATTCTCCAACAGTAACTCTATTTGGTTATCCAAATCTTTCAGCTCGACTCGTTTCTCTTCCAGCTCACTCTCGTAATGTTTCAGTTTCTTTGTGACAGCTTCACCGCTCTCCAACCATTCTTCGACTTTATTCGCTATCTTCTTAACATTTCTTCTTTGAACTGCTCGTTTTTTCTTGATTTTCTCTATTTCGTCCATTCTGACTCTCAAAACTCAACTGCTATCCGGCTCGGTGGACCATATGTTGCGGAATATATCCTGCTCTGATTCTTTAGTTCGAAAGAACTTAGCCTTGAGTTTCAGAGTCTACTACTGAGAAACACACACACATGTCGTTTCGTAATTTTCTCAATTCTCAATACAATCTCTTCTAAATTTTACAAAACCAATTTACTTAAAGATATCAAAAGGAAATTACGTGATTATTGTTAATTGAAATTGTCCAATAGGAGTAAACTAGGAAGAGTTTACCCATGAAAAACAAGTTAGTCATTTCCCTAACCTCGTCTTGTATTAGAGGCTATCACGTAAATGCTACTATGTATAACAATAGGAAGAAAAAATACATGACTAATAAAGCATGCCGTACCTGTAGGCAAACTATGAATGAAATAAGTAGTTAAATGAATATAAAAGTAAAAAACAACAGCATGCGCTGTGCGGCACTGCGCAAGGTCTTGAAGCCATATTCGCAACAGACAGAAAGTCTACGCAAATTATATAGTCATGTCATGCATGCAAAAATAGTCAATGCATGTGTGCGGGCATTAAATAAAACCATTAATTCATTAATTACCGTAACTGTCGCTTGTGAAAGTAGATGCGGTTATTTGTAATACATACTTACGATAATGGATATTGCAATGTCTTCTTGGACGCCTCCATTTCTCCTGGATGTCAGTTCCTGCACGTCGCCACGTTTTAGGCCCCCTGTATTACCACACCACCCTTCCCCCCATAAGTGTCGATTTCTCTGCAGAGCCACGCCCCGCCCTCTCACAAATGCAGGCAGTTCCCCACTGTCATAGTCGATCCAATGAAAAATCTTCGATCTTGATGCAATCTGTTATATTTATTTAAACGCTCCCTCGTGTGAGTTATGAGAAGAATTGCAGTGGTCTGCATTGACGTCCGCATCTAGTTCATACTTACCAGACGGGGAAGATAACATGATCAAAAAGGTGTTTCTTCCAGGGTGAGGCCATTCCATTGCAGTTCAGTTTGGTTGACCCCTGCGATTACTGCAAACGCTAGTAACTCGACCGTAAAATTTCTGGTAGTGGGGACCTGCGTTCGCGCTAGTCCCCTCCTCAAAGTGATAAAGGAAAAGTTGGCTTACTTTAACTATGGTAAGTTGTTGGGCAATTGAAACAATGTTCGACGATTTGGAATAGTTTCCAAGAGGCTCTTATATCATTAACATTTAGATATACATTTAGAGAAAAAGCCATGAAATATTACACAACATATACAAACAAACAACTCAAACAAAAAGACATCGCGACTGGAGGAAGCAGAGTGACTTACATAACATAACATAATAACATATAACTGTTGTTGTTGGATTATATTGAATGATTATATGACAGGTATTTTTTGTTTTGTTTTTGTTGTATTCACTGCAATAAAAACCCGCATGTAAGAACCAATGATTTAAGAACCTTCAGGGTGATGTTGCTGCTCAGAACAATGGACAAAACAATAGCCTATTGTCTTGGAAGACTAGGCTTGAAGGAAAATTTACATGTTCTTATATGCGGGTTTTTACTGTATAAAATGTCTTAATTATTGATTGAAAATAGAACTTTGTCGAATCTGGATCCTTAATAAAAGGATCAAAAATACTGCTAAAGGTTCAGTGTCATATTAGTCTGTTAGGCCGGAGAGAATGACAAACATGTCAATTGTTGCGAATGATATCAGCGTCAAGGCACTCTTCCTTTGCCTACGACCATACCACCATGAGTATACCGGTTCTCATCCGATCACCGTAGTCAAGCATGGTCGGGCCAGGTCAGTACCTGGATGGGTGACCGCCTGGGAACACCTGGTGTTGTAGGCTTCCATTTTTATTTTCACTTTAAGTTTCCAGACATTGATGGCTAAATTGTTGTGCTCATTAACATGCTGCAACTCAGCCAAGAGAGTTTTATTTGTGTCAGAAATGACACAAACCTGTTGGGGCACTTTGAAAGACTAGAGAAATATTGTATGTGTGTTGAGAATTGTTAAATTTCATGAAAATGGAGGGACAGTAATGCACAGTACAATGAAGTAAGAAGGGAGAACCCAAAAGCAAGCAGTGGAAAAAGTCAAAGTATACTATTCAGAAAAATAAATAATCTGAAAAATTTAAAATGCTGCATATGAAGTGTGTTAGGTACTCACCACTAAACTATGTTGTGTCTGGATTTTCAACGACAAGGGTGAGACAGAAAGTCTACGCAAATTATATAGTCATGTCATGCATGCAAAAATAGTCGATGCATGTGTGCGGGCATAAAATAAAACCATTAATTCATTAATTACCGTAACTGTCGCTTGTGAAAGTAGATGCGGTTATTTGTAATACATACTTACGATAATGGATATTGCAATGTCTTCTTGGACGCCTCCATTTCTCCTGGATGTCAGTTCCTGCACGTCGCCACGTTTTAGGCCCCCTGTATTACCACACCACCCTTCCCCCCATAAGTGTCGATTTCTCTGCAGAGCCACGCCCCGCGCTCTCACAAATGCAGGCAGTTCCCCACTGTCATAGTCGATCCAATGAAAAGTCTTCGATCTTGATGTAATCTGTTATATTTCTTTAAACGCTCCCTCGTGTGAGTTATGAGAAGAATTGCAGTGGTCTGCATTGACGTCCGCATCTAGTTCATACTTACCTGACGGGGAAGAAGTGTTTAAACATGGACTCGTCAGGTAATGCTGCTGAAGAAGAAGATATGGATAGCAGAAGTTCTTGGGCTGAGCAAGCAGATGAAGAGCAACCTGCAGATATTTCGGAGAGAACAAGTAAGCAAGAATGTCAACAACGAGGTAACATCGTATCATTTGCTGAAACCTTAAAATCTAATTCTCGTAATGAAAATTCAAGCCTCAGCTCCAGAGGAATAAAATTTTATACTAAGGAACAAACTACGCATATAGAAATAATCACGCACATACACAAATGGCTAAACAATCCTTCTGCTATCACCCATCTCCAAAGAATGCCATCAAAACAAGGCCATCAAAATTGGAACGCAGTATTATCAACTAAAGAACTGGTTGACGTTCTTTTGACAAAATCCATATTTCTTCCATCACAGCCAGAACATCCTCTTCCCATTACATCTGTCAGATCACGTCCCACACTAATCACCATCCCATTTGCTTCACCTGACATTTCAAACGAACAAATTTTTCAAGAACTGCATCAGTAAGGAAAAATTATAAACATATGGCATCAAACATATCCAGAATTCCCAACCATATCCACAGGCAAACGTTTATGCACCATTTATCCCAATCCAGAGAATCCACTGCCACCTTTCATCATCATATCCGGCCAAAAAATTCTCATCTCTTTCAGAGGACGTCAACCAATGTGCATGCACTGTAACTCCAAGTTCCATATGACTTCCAGCTGCCATCTGAGGGGTCAGAAGCTGTGTTTTCACTGTGGACAAGACGATCATCATTACAAGTACTGTGACAGAAGACATAATGGACTAGGGGTCATCACTCGCTTCGCTCGTTCGCCCCAGCCCGTCAAGTAAAAAAGGCTTAATCTGGTTGGCGGACTTCGTGCGCTGCATTCGCTTCGCTCATGCCTCTTTCAACCCCACTTACAATGGGTTAGCTCGCTGCGCTCGCCTGTCTATCTATTATCAACAAAACATTGACTGGTAGGGCGCACTTCGTGCGCTGCATTCGCTTCGCTCCTGCCTCTTTCAACCCCACGTACAATGGGTTAGCTCGCTGCGCTCGCCTGTCCATCTATTATCAAGAAACATTGACTGGCAGGGTGCACTTCGTGCGCTGCATTCGCTTCGTTCATGCCTCTTTCAACCCCACGTACAATGGGTTAGCTCGCTGCGCTCGCCTGTCTATCTATTATCAAGAAACATTGACAGATAGGGCGCACTTCATGCGCTGCATTCGCTTCGCTCATGCCTCTTTCAACCCCACGTACAATGGGTTTGCTCGCTGCGCTCGCCTGTCTATCTATTATCAAGAAACATTGACTGATAGGGCGCACTTCGTGCGCTGCATTCGCTTCGCTCATGCCTCTTTCAACCCCACTTACAATGGGTTAGCTCGCTGCGCTCGCCTGTCTATCTATTATCAAGAAACATTGACTGATAAGGCGCACTTCGTGCGCTGCATTCGCTTCGCTCATGCCTCTTTCAACCCCACTTACAATGGGTTAGCTCGCTGCGCTCGCCTGTCTATCTATTATCAACGAAACATTGACTGGTAGGGCGCACTTCGTGCGCTGCATTCGCTTCGCTCATGCCTCTTGCAACCCCACCTACAATGGGTTAGCTCGCTGCGCTCGCCTGTCCATCTATTATCAAGGAACATTGACTGGCAGGGCGCACTTCGTGCGCTGCATTCGCTTCGCTCATGCCTCTTTCAACCCCACGTACAATGGGTTAGCTCGCTGCGCTCGCCTGTCTATCTATTATCAAGAAACATTGACTGATAGGGCGCACTTCGTGCGCTGCATTTGCCTCGCTCATGCCTCTTTCAACCCCACGTACAATGGGTTAGCTCGCTGCGCTCGCCTGTCTATCTATTATCAAGAAACATTGCCAGATAGGGCGCACTTCGTGCGCTGCATTCGCTTTGCTCATGCCTCTTTAAACCCCACGTACAATGGGTTAGCTCGCTGCGCTCACCTGTCTATCTATTATCAAGAAACATTGACTGATAGGGCGCACTTCGTGCGCTGCATTCGCTTCGCTCATGCCTCTTTCAACCCCACGTACAATGGGTTAGCTCGCTGCGCTCACCTGTCTATCTATTATCAAGAAACAGTGACTGATAGGGCGCACTTCGTGCGCTGCATTAGCTTCGCTCATGCCTCTTTCAACCCCACTTAGAATGGGTTAGCTCGCTGCGCTCGCCTGTGGTTGGCGCACTTCGTGCGCTGCATTCGCTAACGCTCATGCCTCTTTGAACCCCACGTACAATGGGTTAGCTCGCTGCGCTCGCCTGTGGTTGGCGCACTTTGTGCGCTGCATTCGCTTCCCTCATGCCTCTTTCAACCCCACGTACAATGGGTTAGCTCACTGCGCTCACCTGTCTATCTATTATCAAGAAACATTGACTGATAGGGCGCACTTCGTGCGCTGCATTCGCTTCGCTCATGCCTCTTTCAACCCCACGTACAATGGGTTAGCTCGCTGCGCTCGCCTGTCTATCTATTATCAAGAAACATTGACTGATAGGGCGCACTTCGTGCGCTGCATTCGCTTCGCTCTTGCCTCTTTCAACCCCACATACAATGGGTTAGCTCGCTGCGCTCACCTGTCTATCTATTATCAAGAAACATTGACTGATAGGGCGCACTTCGTGCGCTGCATTAGCTTCGCTCATGCCTCTTTCAACCCCACTTACAATGGGTTAGCTCGCTGCGCTCGCCTGTGGTTGGCGCACTTCGTGCGCTGCATTCGCTAACGCTCATGCCTCTTTGAACCCCACGTACAATGGGTTAGCTCGCTGCGCTCGCCTGTGGTTGGCGCACTTCGTGCGCTGCATTCGCTTATGCTCATGCCCCTTTCAACTCCACATACAATAGGTTAGCTTGCTGCGCTCGCCTGTGGTTGGCGCACTTCGTGCGCTGCATTCGCTTATGCTCATGCCCCTTTCAACTCCACATACAATAGGTTAGCTCGCTGCGCTCGCCTGTGGTTGGCGCACTTCGTGCGCTGCATTTGCTTATGCTCATGCCTCTTTGAACCCCACTTACAATGGGTTAGCTCGCTACGCTCGCCTGATAATCCCTTATCATAATTTGTTGATTAAAACTTTGGGCTTGTTTACATTAGGCATACCACGTGGGTCGGGCAAAAAGAGCCAATCAAATTACAGCGAAAGGCGAAACGGGTCACGTGAGCAGCGAATACGTGGTTCAAAAATGGAGTTCGCAACGCGAATTTGGAATTTTCGCCACCGTAAACTGTAGTTTTTTCGTGATAGCACAATTAGCAGAATAATTAATGGAATAATTCAAAATTTCAGGAGAAAATCGAAAAACAAAATCCATTACCCTGGTTAAAATAATATATTAGATACCCGCCAACAGCACATGACAACGGAAGACCACGACTTTCGAGCAGTGGATCTGAAAGTGTCATGGACAGTGACAACGACATTGACCAAAACAGTGACAAACAGTCTGATGAACTTAGCGACTACCATGACTCCCTTACTGATAAAGGTCGAGGCAACAGACTGAGACCTTTGAACTCACAGAGACTTTCCGATACTGATGACAGTGACAATGACGAGCCACTTAACAAGGTTACAGAAGAACAAGAACAGAACGTGACTCCACAGGACATAGACAGTGAAGCTAGAGCTGAAGACCCTGACCATCTCACACATTCATCCTCATCCACTCAAGTTTCATCATTCACAACCACAACATTGTCATCTCAGTCAGAATCATTATCACCTTCACAAGTCCAATCCCTTGCATCCCAACCTCATCAATCCATTGATCAACAGTCACATAATCAATCAACTCCACAAAACAATTCATCTGCCTCACCTATCTGTCTATCTTCACCTGCCATTTCTCTACCTGAATCTCCTATTCTTCCTGACACACTGGCTTCATACACTAATCAAAAAAGACCAATTGGAACATCATCATCAACATCATCAACTATCGCTGACAATTCCAGAACCTGTTCAAAGAAAAAGAAACAAAAGAAATAACACTAAAATTTATCTTCATTTTCATTAATCTTTATATATTCTTGGTCTTCTATTTATGACATTAATTTACTCTATTTACTTTGACATCTAGATTTGAATTGTGGTCCAAACTAAACTAAAATGCCATCGATAATAAGTATTAATGTAAATGGGCTGAATGACCCTGTCAAAGCAGAAACTATATTTCATAACTTGAAAAATGATAAACCGGATATTTTATGTTTACAAGAAACGCATTTAAATAAAAATACAGTTGATCGTGTTATATCTAACAGAAGATGGCAAGGCCAGAAATTTCATTCAATTTCACCAAATAATTTTGCAGGCGTTAGTACACTTATAAGTGATAAATTAAATGCCACCATACACTCAACAGAAATTGATCCTGAGGGTCATTATATTTTTAATGATATAACAATTGATGATCATCATTTTCTTCTTATAAATTTATACGCTCCAACAGGAGGCAATCAAACTCAAAAAAGACATGAAAAATTTGCAGAAATAAATTCAAAGATTGACCAATATTCAGAAACAGAATTTACTATATATGATGGAGACTTCAATACTGTTCTTGATACTAATAAGGATAGGAGCAGAGAGATAATATATATTGATAGATCTAAAGATTCTCTTACTCATACATTAAACACGAAAGAACTAGAAGATATCTGGAGAGTTTTTCACCCTGATGAAACTCAATTCACATATAAAAGTCCTGTTGGAACATCTAGTAGACTTGACAGATTTTACACATCAAAAACAGCCAAACAATATTTCTCAAAATGTAAAATTATCCCTTTTCCTCACTCAGACCATCAAAAAGTATTATTACAATTAGATTTCTCGAAAATAAATAGAGGAAGAGGGAGTTGGAAAATGAATACATCAATTTTAACGGAAGATGACTACAAACTATCTATAACAGGTTTTTTAAAATTTTGGCAATCACAGTTTGAACTTTATTCTTCTCCTCTTGATTGGTGGGATCAAGCTAAAAGACAAATTAAAAAAATTTCAAAAGATTATTGTATAAAACGCTCAATACAACGTAAAAAGAAAATATCAAGGCTCTATAAACAACTGCGCAATGCAACTACAAAAGCTGATCAAACAGGAAGACAGTCATTTAAAGACATAGTTCAACGAATAACATTAGAGCTTAAAAACCTTGAAACAAAAGACGCTTTTAATATCAAAATACAAGCTAAGGCACAATGGGTAGAAGAGGGTGAAAAAGTCTCTAAATATTTCTGTAATTTAGGTAAAAAACGTCAAGCTGCTCAAATTATGAAATCAGTACGAACAAAGTCTGACATATTGTGTCCCACCATAAAGAAATGACCGAAACTGTTAAGACATTTTACTCTGACTTGTTTCAAAATGAATTTACTGAATCACAAAAACAAGACGAATTGCTTTCTAAAATACAAACTAAATTATCAGATAATGAAAAGGAAAGTTGTGAAGGTTACCTCACAAAAAATGAATTGTATGTGGCTTTGTCTAAAATGAAAAATAACAAAACTCCTGGTCTTGATGGTATTCCAGTAGAATTTTATAAGACTTTCTGGAATATCATTGGTGATTCATTCACTAAAGTTGCTAATGCCTGTTTAGAATTAGAACAACTTTCAATGTCTCAACGCATTGGATTAATTTCAACCTTGTATAAAAAGGGTGACAAAGCTGACCTTGCCAACTGGCGTCCTATAAGTCTTCTCAACGTTAATTATAAAGCAATTGCCAAAACTTTAACAAATCGTTTAAGCTCTGTTTTGCCTAGTATTGTTAATGAAGACAAACATGTGGGGTTCCGAATCGCTCAATATTATCAACTGGCCATATATTAAGGGATCTTATTTTTTATGCTGAAAATGAAAATCTTCCTGCCTCCATCCTTTCCCTAGATCAACTTAAAGCTTTTGATAGAGTTAATTGGACATTCCTTTTCAAAACTTTGCACAGTTTTGGGTTTGGTCCACAATTCATCTCATTCATAAAAACTTTATATAATAATATTAGCAGTTGTGTTAAAGTAAATGGACACATCTCTGCCCCATTCTTTCTTGGAAGGGGAGTGAGGCAGGGATGTCCCTTATCACCCTTATTATATATATTAGTTTCAGAAGTTTTTGCAATCTCAATAAGACAAAATCCCAACATTAGAGGCATTAAAATTCGAAATGCTGAATACAAAATTACCCAACATGCAGATGATACTACTCTCATTCTTCAAGGTGAACAGTCCATAAAATCATCATTTGAATGTATCCATGATTTTGAATTAGCATCAGGTGCTAAAATTAACAAAGAGAAAAGTAATGGAATATGGCTTGGGCAATTTAAATATTGCACAGATAACCCATTCAATTTGAAATGGGGCAGACAATCCCTCAAGATATTAGGTTATTTCATGGCCCTAATCTAAAGGAAAAGGAAACATGGGATCCAAGAAACACAAAGTTTGCCAAAACATTAGACTTATGGCAATCAAGAGATCTGTCACTGAGAGGTAGGGCTGTGGTTGCCAATCAATTAGCTAGTTCTGTTTTTTGGTACACTGCAGCCATATGTCA
>RQOL01000852.1:0-125637 GCA_013076295.1 Sanderia malayensis
TGTACAGTAAACAACCTTATCATATTTAGCCTTTATAATATATGTATCTGTCAAGCTTGTTTTCGGCTTTTTTCAATGTTCTTCATGAAAGATTAAAGTCAAAGCATTTTCTTTCACAGCTTCTACGCTTGCTGTATCAAAATGAGAGCCTATCTGTTAGTATCAATTCTCCTTCTTGGACTGTGTTGTTTCGTGTTTGCAACACCCGAAGGTGAGAATGCTTCAATTCATGATATCGCTGACAAATAAAGCTACACATTTTGTTTGCCATCTTATGAATATTCACAACAATCACTGAAGATTACTAACTGTGTTTATTGCAGCTCCTGAACAGAATGATGAGGTTGCAAAGTTAGAATCTGAAGATGAAGACGAAGTAATGGAAGATGAATCTGATGATGAACCGAATGATGATGAATCGTCTGAAATGACATCTGATGAGAATGACGAAGACGCCATCAACATTGCAACTCAGAACAGCCCAATAATTCGTCGCAGATGGGTTCGTCGCAGATGGAGTCGTCGCAGATGGAGTCGTCGCAGGTTTTAAGAAAGAAAGGCTCTGCATTAACGAACATGTTTAAAAACAAACTTCCAGCATTAGTGTGATATTTTTACCACGTCTTTTTCTCATTACATACCTGAGTTGAGCATTAATGATTTTTGGCCTTTTTGCGTTCAATAGCTTACACTGTTGCTGAACATATAGCAACGAGAGGCGTGTGGTGAAAATAGCTATCATGATACCTAACATGAAATTGCAGAAGCATATATGCAAAACGTATGATGTAAACTATGAAATTCAGAGAGCTGTTCATGTCAGGCGCCGTGATTATGATAATTTTTCTATAAAACCTGGTTCACACAAGGCATTATGGGCGCAGCAAATTAAAATAGATTAAATTCGCCGATGATGCGCTTCTCGAAGCGCCACAAAATATTTGTTTCATCACATTTGTGAGCGAAGCGAAGGGAAGCGCAAATAATTTTACGGTTTCAAAATGGCGACCACGACGAAAAGAAATATCACGTCAGAGGATTGGAGAAACTTTACTGAAATGCTAGCTGAAAGAAGGAGAAGAATACATTTAAGACACCAGTTCTTGTTGGAAATATGTCCAACGATGGAACCAAGGAGTATTGTTGTATTTTAGCGTAATAATGTTAGCTTATATAATCAACAAGCATCAAGAGGCTTATTTGTTGAAGTTGTCGTTATGTTGATAAAGTGAACGGGTAGTGGCATGTTTCACCATCTGTTTCGATGACAAAGTTTAAGAAGATTTTCTGACCTTTATTCTCAATTCCTCCCGGTCATGAATTGCTGTTATTAATTTTGTAGCCCCCAGATAAATTAATTAACGTTTAGGTGACAAGAAGCCAAATAAATGGCGGGGCGCCACTATCTATGCGAAAAGGACTTAACATGTCATAACATAGGAACGCGAATACGGCATACGTCAGTTCTCTTTAACCAATAAGATTACGGCAAACACACTCGTTACTCACACCTAGAATTCAGAACAAATCATCTGTTTTTCTAATTCTCCCCTCACTTGAATTGCGTGTTCCGTGCTAGAGACACACGAACTCGAACTCTTATTCAAGACAAAATTTCCCACCATCCCACCCTCCTACTGTTAACTAGCGTACCTTTTATGGATTGATTTTACTGCTTTCTTTACTATTATTATTATCGTGTTTAACTTTATCTTAATTTTACTGCCGTACGTAGATAGATTATAGTTTTAAAACATTAACTTTGCCAGGACACCTAGCGTGCCAGACTTTTGCTGTTTCAATTTTGTTATTTCTTATCGCATTCCAATATATCAGTAATATTAAGTTGCATTTAGAGAATTTATCCGATTTTTCTACAAAATGTTATAAATATCTATCTTGCATTATCAATAAAATATGAAATGGTTCCTCTGGTGGCAAGCCTCACTCATACGGCCCGGTCAGATTTTGTCGTTGAAGTTGTTGAATTATATTGGGGATCTCCAGCATCCCTTCAAATATCAACCACATTACGTCACTCACATTTTAAGTCGGTTTCGGCATTAGAAAAGCGTTGACTCACTCACAAACACGCCGCCTGGCTACGGGGCGCTCCCCCGTGCTCGAGGCAGGATTTTTAAACTATTGACGAAGGAAAATAGGATTCTAGTTTCCAAGGTGTCCAAGAGGCCTTGCCTCGTGATACCTATGCATCGCCTGGCAACGGGGCACTCCCCTGTGCGCGAGGCATGCATTTTAAAAGATATGGTCAAAAGAAAACATGATTGCTTTTCAAAGGTGTCCAAGAGGCCTTGCCTCGTGATACCTATGCATCGCCTGGCAACGGGGCACTCCCCTGTGCGCGAGGCATGCATTTTAAAAGATATGGTCAAAAGAAAACATGATTCTTTTTCAAAGGTGTCCAAGAGGCCTTGCCTCATAATACCCATGCATCGCCTGGCAACGGGGCACTCCCCTGTGCGCGAGGCATGCATGTTCAAAGATATGGTCAAAAGAAAACATGATTGCTTTCAAAGGTGTCCAAAAGGCCTTGCCTCATGATACCTATGCATCGCCTGGCAACGGGGCACTCCCCTGTGCGCGAGGCATGCATTTTAAAAGATATGGTCAAAAGAAAACATGATTACTTTCAAAGGTGTCCAAGAGGCCTTGCCTCATGATACCTATGCATTGCCTGGCAACGGGGCACTCCCCTGTGCGCGAGGCATGCATTTTGAAAGATATGGTCAAAAGAAAACATGATTGCTTTTCAAAGGTGTCCAAGAGGCCTTGCCTCATGATACCTATGCATCGCCTGGCAACGGGGCACTCCCCTGTGCGCGAGGCATGCATTTTAAAAGATATGGTCAAAAGAAAACATGATTACTTTCAAAGGTGTCCAAGAGGCCTTGCCTCATGATACCCATGCATCGCCTGGCAACGGGGCACTCCCCTGTGCGTGAGGCATGCATTTTAAAAGATATAGTCAAAAGAAAACATGATTGCTTTTCAAAGGTGTCCAAGAGGCCTTGCCTCATGATACCTATACATCGCTTGGCAACGGGGCACTCCCCTGTGCGCGAGGCATGCATTTTAAAAGATATGGTCAAAAGAAAATATGATTGCTTTCAAAGTTGTCCAAAAGGCCTTGCCTCATGATACCTATGCATCGCCTGGCAACGGGGCACTCCCCTGTGCGCGAGGCATGCATTTTAAAAGATATGGTCAAAAGAAAACATGATTACTTTCAAAGGTGTCCAAGAGGCCTTGCCTCATGATACCTATGCATTGCCTGGCAACGGGGCACTCCCCTGTGCGCGAGGCATGCATTTTGAAAGATATGGTCAAAAGAAAACATGATTGCTTTTCAAAGGTGTCCAAGAGGCCTTGCCTCATAATACCTATGCATCGCCTGGCAACGGGGCACTCCCCTGTGCGCGAGGCATGCATTTTAAAAGATATGGTCAAAAGAAAACATGATTACTTTCAAAGGTGTCCAAGAGGCCTTGCCTCATGATACCCATGCATCGCCTGGCAACGGGGCACTCCCCTGTGCGTGAGGCATGCATTTTAAAAGATATGGTCAAAAGAAAACATGATCGCTTTTCAAAGGTGTCCAAGAGGCCTTGCCTCATGATACCTATGCATCGCCTGGCAACGGGGCACTCCCCTGTGCGCGAGGCATGCATTTTAAAAGATATGGTCAAAAAAAAACATGATTACTTTCAAAGGTGTCCAAGAGGCCTTGCCTCATGATACCAATGCATCGCCTGGCAACGGGGCACTCCCCTGTGCGCGAGGCATGCATTTTAAAAGATATGGTCAAAAGAAAACATGGTTACTTTCAAAGGTGTCCAAGAGGCCTTGCCTCATGATACCCATGCATCGCCTGGCAACGGGGCACTCCCCTGTGCGTGAGGCATGCATTTTAAAAGATATGGTCAAAAGAAAACATGATTGTTTTTCAAAGGTGTCCAAGAGGCCTTGCCTCATGATACCTATACATCGCTTGGCAACGGGGCATTCCCCTGTGCGCGAGGCATGCATTTTAAAAGATATGGTCAAAAGAAAATATGATTGCTTTCAAAGTTGTCCAAAAGGCCTTGCCTCATGATACCTATGCATCGCCTGGCAACGGGGCACTCCCCTGTGCGCGAGGCATGCATTTTAAAAGATATGGTCAAAAGAAAACATGATTGCTTTTCAAAGGTGTCCAAGAGGCCTTGCCTCATGATACTCCCCTGTGCGTGAGGCATGCATTTTAAAAGATATGGTCAAAAGAAAACATGATTGCTTTTCAAAGGTGTCCAAGAGGCCTTGCCTCATGATACCTATGCATCGCTTGGCAACGGGGCACTCCCCTGTGCGCGAGGCATGCATTTTAAAAGATATGGTCAAAAGAAAATATGATTGCTTTCAAAGTTGTCCAAAAGGCCTTGCCTCATGATACCTATGCATCGCCTGGCAACGGGGCACTCTCCTGTGCGCGAGGCATGCATTTTAAAAGATATGGTCAAAAGAAAACATGATTGCTTTTCAAAGGTGTCCAGGAGGCTTTGCCTCATGATACCTATGCATCGCTTGGCAACGGGGCACTCCCCTGTGCGCGAGGCATGCATTTTAAAAGATATGGTCAAAAGAAAATATGATTGCTTTCAAAGTTGTCCAAAAGGCCTTGCCTCATGATACCTATGCATCGCCTGGCAACGGGGCACTCTCCTGTGCGCGAGGCATGCATTTTAAAAGATATGGTCAAAAGAAAACATGATTGCTTTTCAAAGGTGTCCAAGAGGCCTTGCCTCATGATACCTATGCATCGCCTGGCAACGGGGCACTCCCCTGTGCGCGAGGCATGCATTTTAAAAGATATGGTCAAAGAAAACATGATTGCTTTCAAAGGTGTCCAAAAGGCCTTGCCTCATGATACCTATGCATCGCCTGGCAACGGGGCACTCCCCTGTGGGCCGGGGCATGCTATTCAAAACTTCTTTGCAGTTTGCTTTTATTCATGGTTTCACCTATGATAGCTACTCACACCCGTTTTCGCATGAACTAGTTTCGTTTTTACGCCGTGGCCAGCAGCAAGTGCTCGCTCAATCCTTAGGTCTCACTTTTCAAAGACTCACCAAATTACACTTTACAAAGGGGGGATCAGATATTGAATATAAGACCCCCCGCGTACGGCTGACGAGACGTTTGCTGCCATGAACCATTTCCGCGTACTCCCACATAAAACTTGTGTTGTTTTTCTTGTATTCTGTCTCCACTGCCAAATGCTAAAGATAAGTTCGCTTCCAACTACACTTTGGGCGGAAAAAGGATTAACCATTTTCAAACAAGTTTTCCTCTGAATCATTGATCTCCCTTGACCAAGGGATCATGATATTTAAAATATTAAGCAATCTCTGCCCTGTAAACTTATGCCAAACATTCACCAAAAGATCTCAAATGACAGAATATAATACACGAGGTCATGGAGATCTGCAAATCTTCAAAGTTAAGCTAGAATATTCGAAGAGAGGTTTCTATTACTCTGGTACTAAAAATTGGAATAACATCGGTAAGGATATTCGAGAGAAACAAACATTCCATCACTCTTTTTAAATCAGATTTCAGACAACACCTTTTGAACCAACAAACCCTAAACACGAACCCTTGGTAGAGCAGCGCGTTAGTTTTAATTTGAATTTCTTATATTTATTATTTCTGGTCGTCGTTCTGTATTTAAATTTAGTTTACTATTTCTTATATTATTTCATAATTGTAAATTTATCCATTAGCTGAAAGGGTTTAAGTGTTAAAATAATGATAAAATGAAAAATGAAATGAAAATGAATGACGGGATGATAAATCTGGCGCGTTTTTTGAAGCATGCGCTATAAGGCTTTATCGCAGTTGATTACTTCGGATGGGATCGAAGTGATCGAATATGATTCACACGATTTTCAAATAAATTCGCTGCCCATTATTTGCTGTAAGATCCCAATGCGCATTATCCGCTCACAATTCGCCTTCTTGGGCAGGCTCATTAATTTACTTGATTCGCCTCAAATCGAGAAGATCGATTCAAACAGCCAATTATCAAAGTATAAAGTTCACATTTGGAAATTATTGAAACAATAATTCAATTCGCTGCGCTCATAATGCTCTGTATGAACTAGGCGACAATTTCACTCTGCTCTGAATAATTACAATAAAGCTATATTATTTTGAAATATGCATAAAGGAAGATTATTTCACTTTTCTACCTATCCCAAGCAAACTAGAAAGACAACTATCACTTCATTCCAAAAACAACTAAACTTCATTCCCTCGTTGTCATTTTCTATTGTTAAATATTTTGATTTTGAGAGACTCCTAAAGCCTGTTTCTTCTCTCTCACTCATAGCATTTTTTAAGGAATTCTAACTACTGGGGAATATTTTTCGAAAGGGCCACAAAATACTGGAAAACCTTATGACGACGACGCCCTGAAGTCACACAAAAAAGTAGAATACGTCTATTGCACGTTGAAAATTTTATAATGGTAACACAAAAACTATTTAGAGTATTTTAAAGCTAAGGAATCTTTGCAATTTGATAAGAAAAGTTATTGAATGGGCCCAAACAACTGGGGAGATTTTCCGATTTCGCCTGTCACTACTGGGGAGAGTATTGGGCCTGCTGGGGAAATTTCCCCAGTAGTTAGTACGTTAAAAAATGGCCTGCTATTCTCACCGGATGAATTTCTATGAACTTATAATAAAGCTAAGATATGCGCCCCTAAGGACCCTTAGGGAGCTCGGGGAGTTTCTTCCGTAACCCTCAGAAAAATTTGGCAGTATATAATGAGACACGTGCCGAATAGCAGCCTTTCTTCAGAACTAGCAACAGTGCGTTGAGAACTCCAGATCAAGAGAATTTGAAACCGTCGCTGCCGAGCTTTTGACGTAACATACGTGACGTAACGAATAAAATGTCTGCAAACCATCAAGTTCCAGATTCCGTGTGTGAAAATGCCCTCCAGACCCGCTTTGGAAAATGTAGCACCTGTAGCCGCAGCTGAACCTGCTTCCGCTGTTCCAGCAGCTCCAATTGACCAACCGCCACGTGGTGCTCCTCGCCCCGAAAATCCTGTTGAGCAGCGGGTGAGTAACATTAAGAAAGTAAGTACGAATATTTATACTGGATAGCCATTTCAGCTTTGATAGCTGTTATCAATGTGGGTCCAGTTGGTATACACCCTTACCCCCAGAAAATCTTGGTACTCATTTATCGACCTCGGAAGGATGGACAGCTGAGTTGGCTGACGGCTTGTAGTTCGTGATTCCGACCATACGTGGATTTGAACCAATGAAGGGATTACCTCCAAAGGATCAAACCAAGCGCCTTAACCAGTAGGCTACACGACCGCTATTAGATAAGTGGTTTTGGTTATACCCATTTTCGTATTTCTTGTGTTTCTCGTCTATGTTCGTACGGGCTGCTTGTTTTTTCTCTTCTGAGTTAATTTTATCGCATTATGTTTATTCAGGCAAGTCTTCCTGTTTTCGATAGAAAGTCTTCCTGTTTACAAGAGAAAATCTTCCTGTCTGCCATCTTAGCTCATCACATTCCCACGCCTATGTCTTTTGTCCCCTTAGGTCAGGTTGTGTATTCTCAGTTCAAATTCTCAATTGATAAGATATGAAGAGTGCTACGTCGGCTATAGTCTGAAAGCCGATAACCCAATATGTACTTGTAGAAAATACTCAGGAAAAATACATCCAATTTGCCGCATTGTGCCTGTGCTATCCATTACTCAGAAAAAGCCCAAAGAATTGAAAGGTAGCGGAATGAGATTAAGAAGGGAGTAGGGGCGTGCAACCCGAAAAACAAAACAATCCAATTTTGGAATGGTAAGTGTTATCAAATGACTTGCACCCCCACCCATTTGCTAATCAGCTATTTCAGTTTCAACTGGAGATCTTGCAGACATTTCACTGCAAAGTCTATGCAGTCACAAGACCGGAGGTTGAAGAATCATAAAAATGTTTATAAATTTTGATGTATTATGCTTGTGTACAAAATCTTGTTGTTTTTGATAAAAATTGACACCAAATTGTTTTGTTTGTGACGTGTCTGAATGGGAAGGGTGGCGGGCATTTGCGCTTGCGTACAGGTAATCTAGATTGGAAAAGTGTTGCCGCTGTCTCGCGATGCTAAGAGCTTAAGAAGTCACAAAAATGTCAGGTCTCTTTACTGCAGTGGAATCCCGCTATAACAAACCCCGCTTATAACGAACTTCCCGTTATTACGAACTAAAAATCCGGATTCTGGGAAGTAAATCCTACTGCAGATACTCCCTGTATAACGAACCCTGGATATGACAAACTTTCGTTATTACGAACCAAACTACCGATCCCCTGACCACAGTTACCCTCAATATAACGAATTTTGAGAAAACGTATCGCGAAGGGTGAAGTTTTTCAAGCTCAAGGGTGAAGTTTTTCAAGCTCTGGATGGACTTCAAACATCGAGCCTTTTTTGTGCGGAAATAGGGAACGAAATGCGAAGAAGATGAATACCCTTTCGAAATTATATGACGTGAATTTCGATTATATGACTAAGTAAAATACAAATGCATTTGCTTTTTTCAGTGATATTAACATTACTGCACACTAATTGCACATGAATCCACGTTATTACAGCTGAAACCAAGTAAAAATATGTGATTAGTGTGCAATTAGTGTGCAGTAATGTTAATATCACTGAAAACAAGCAAATGCATGTGTATTTTACTTGGTTTCAGCTGTAATAACGTGGATTCGTGTGCAAATGGATTCAAATGCAATTAGTGTGCAGAAATGTTAATACCACTGAAAACAAGCAAATGCATATGCATTTTTACTTGGTTTCAGCTGTAAAACGTGGATTCATGTGCAATTAGTGTACAGTAATGTTAATAGTAGGAGAGGGAGTGGGTGTCCGGGCTGTTGGACATTATTGTGACTCGTATACTTTGATTGACATTATCATGCTGTGACCATGCTTAGATTACACAATCCTGAATATAACTTTTTCTCTTCTACTTTTATTCGTTCGTTCGCTGATTGCTTGCTGTACTGATTTATACATATATTTGATGATTGGATATAGATATATTGTCATATCTTGAATACACTATGCTAATAGGTTATGGGCCCAGAGTGCTAGTTTTGCCAGGGTAAGGATTAATAATCTATTTGTTTATGTTCGACTTCTGATTTGCCTCGTGCATTTGCGTTCAACGAAAGTTAGCTGGAAAAAATGGCTACTGAAGAAAGTTGTTTCAAAATTGAAAAGTTGCGTGGAGAAAATTTCCATAGCTGGAAATTTCAATTGAAGATGCATTTGATAGCTAAAGATTTATGGGAGATCGTACAAGGTACTGAAGTTCTGAGAAGTGGAGCTACAGCCGATCAGCAAAGAATTTTTCTAACAAGTTATTATCTCTGCCATCCATGACAGAGAAGGGCGTGGAGGTACAATTTAAGGGCCAGTCATGTAAAGTTGTCATCAATGACAAAGTCTATAATATTGGACACAAACATGGAAAACTGTATAAACTGAATTTAGAGCCTGAAAATACCTGCTGTTATGCATCAACTAAAGCAACTGATGATTTATCTTTATGGCACAACCGCTTTGGACACTTGGGATATGACAACCTGCAGATGTTGAGTGATAAATCTATGGTTGATGGAATAGAACATAAAGGGAAAACAGAAATGAATAAAGAATGCGAATCATGTGCATTTGGAAAGCAAAATCGTTCTCCATTTCCCAAGAAAAGCTCACATCGATGTACACAACCTTTGGAGCTTATCCACAGTGACGTTTGCGGACCAATGAATGAACATTCAGTGGGAGGCTCAAAGTATTTTGTTACTTTTATAGACGATTTCTCACGTTTCACAACCGTCTATATGATGAAGAATAAAAGCGAAGTTTTACAGAAATTTAAAGAGTTTGTTGCATTGAATGAGAATCTGACTGGACGAAGAGTAAAGAAATTGAGAGCTGATAATGGTGGGGAGTACAAATCTGATGATTTTGAGAAGTATTGCAAAGAAAGAGGAATACTACGAGAAGATACAATTCCCTACACGCCACAGCAAAATGGAATTGCCGAGCGCATGAATAGAACAATCATGGAGACAGTGAGATCTATCATGCATCATGCAAAGCTTCCAATGATGTTTTGGGCTGAGGCAGTCTCTACAGCAGTCTATATTAGAAATCGTTGCCCAACATCTGCCCTGAAGGAGAAGACTCCATATGAAAGCTGGCTCAAGGAGAAGCCAAGCGTAAAGCATCTCAGAGTATTTGGTTGCAATGCAATGGTACATATACCTGATGAGAAGAGAAGTAAACTTGACAAGAAATCAAGGAAATGTATTTTTGTTGGATATCCGACTGGAAGTAAAGGATACAAACTGTTTGACCCTGAAACAAGAAAGATGATTAGAAGTCGAGATGTCATCTTTATGGAGAATTCATTTGGTGATGATTCACTGAAGAAGGAAGATATTTCATATCAACTACTTCCTGATGACAAGGGAGGTGAAGTTACTATGGAAATGGGTCATGACAATGTTGAAGCAACAAACATTGAATTCAGAAATCAAGAGCAACAAGAAGAAAGAGAGATTGAACTCTCACAAAGGCAATCTCAGAGAGTCCGACAACCTCCAGAGAGATATGGCATAATAACGGGAGATTGGTGGAATTATGCATCAATAGCAGTCTCAAACCATGATGAACCTCGAAGTATTGCTGAAGCATTACAAGGTAGTGATGCTACATTGTGGAGAGAAGCACTTGATAGTGAATATAAATCATTAATGAAGAATGATACATGGAAGCTGGTCGAACTACCTGAAGGAAAAAATCTTGTTGGCTCTAAATGGTTGTTCAAAATAAAGCATAATGCCGATGGAAGTATCAGCAGATACAAAAGTCGTTTGGTTGCTCAAGGATATACTCAAGAAGCAGGTGAAGATTACGATGAAATCTTTGCACCGGTAGCTAAATACAATTCAATACGTTCAGTCTTGGCAATTGCAAACAAATTTGACATGGATATTCACCAAATGGATGTCAAAACTGCATTTTTGAATGGCTACCTGACAAACGATATATACATAATGCAACCTGAAGGTTATGAAGATGAAGAGAAACCACATTTGGTATGCAAACTACAGAAGAGCCTGTACGGTTTGAAACAATCTGCAAGGTGTTGGAATATCACCTTTGATAAGTATCTAAAGGAATCTGGATATGTACAAAATCCCCCTGATCCATGTGTCTACTGCAAGAGTGACATTAAAAACGGCATGAAGCAATTGGTTATTGTAGCTGTTTATGTAGACGACATGATAATAGCGTCAAATAATGGTGGTTTGCTTTCAGCAGAAAAGATCGAATTGAAGAAACGGTTCGAAATGGATGATCTTGGGGAGATCAATTATTGCCTTGGGATGTCTATCAAAAGAGATAGAAGAAATCGAGTCCTTACAATCAACCAAAACATGTATTTAAAGAATGTGCTAAAGAGATTTCAAATGCAGGATTGCAAGCCGATATCAACTCCTATGGATCCCAATGCAAAGTTTATGAAACTAACAAATGATGATGAAGCAGCTGACAAGAGAGAGTATCAAGCAATGATAGGATCTCTCACATACGCCTCGATCGCTACACGACCAGACTTATCAGACGCAGTTGGAATTCTAAGTCAATTTATGAGTAATCCTGGACAACAACATGTAAAAGGAGTGAAGCGAGTACTACGCTACATCCAAGGGACGTTGGATTATGGATTACGTTTTAAAGATGGAGAATTTAAGCTTCAAGGATATTCGGACGCCGATTGGGCAGGTGATGTAAATATACCAGGAAGTCCACATCCGGATACGTATTTAGATTAGGAAAGGCTACCATATCGTGGAAATCAAAGAGGCAACCGGTAGTCGCCCTTTCATCAACTGAAGCCGAGTATGTTGCCCTGTGTGCGGCAACGCAAGAAGCAATTTGGTTAAGAAGATTGCTGGGAAGCTTGGACATAAATCAAGATCAAGCTACACAACTATATGAAGATAACCAAGGAGCAATAGCTCTGTCAAGAAACCCCAACAGTCACAGTAGAACCAAGCACATAGACATCAAGTATCACTACGTGAGAGATATTGTAGACAACAAAGAGATTCAACTGATATATTGTCCTACCGAGAAAATGATCGCCGATATCATGACAAAGCCATTACCCAGACCAAAGTTCGAAGAAATGCGATCATTGATTGGAGTTGAACAATTACTTTAACTTTTCCTATTTGCTGCTGCGTAGTTTAAATTTTATTCAAAGAATACTCGTCAAGTGGGAGTGTTGGACATTATTGTGACTCGTATACTTTGATTGACATTATCATGCTGTGACCATGCTTAGATTACACAATCCTGAATATAACTTTTTCTCTTCTACTTTTATTCGTTCGTTCGCTGATTGCTTGCTGTACTGATTTATACATATATTTGATGATTGGATATAGATATATTGTCATATCTTGAATACACTATGCTAATACGAGCGCACGCATGCGCAGTAGAATTTTTATTTTATTTTAGTGTTAAGATCACGCATGCGCGAGAGTCTTCGAGAATTGAAAAGAGCATGAACAGTAAAAAATAATCGAAAACGATAACGGGAAGGTTGTGGAAAGTTAGTTTGAAGTTGCAAAACATCGCCAAAGCTGATAAAAAAACCATAAAAAGCTTAATAACTAAAAAACGGTTTTGTTTATGAAACAGATTTTTACAGCAATAAAAAGAAAATATCTTGATTATATTGAATGAATTATTTCATATTTTTCATGCACTTATAAGATGATAAGAATTTGTTAAATAAATCGCAAGAAAACACAAAAATATCGAGGAACTGGCAAATTCACGTTATCGGCTCGAGATTGAATTCAAAGAACCAATCAGAAACTTTCGAATGATGATTGATAACACAGCCGCAGTTGGCATCATAAATAACATGGGCACCTGTCATAGCCCTCAGTATAATGACATGGCTCTGAAAATATGGGATTTTTGTATACAGAATAGTATTTGGTTAACGGCTGCTCACTTACCAGGGTCAACTAATGTTGTAGCGGATAGGGAATCCAGAACCATTGAGTCACAGCACACAGAATGGAGATTAAACTTTGCCAATCTTGCCAGTGCATTAAATCAATTAAATTTTGAACCAGCAATTGATTTATTTGCTTCTCGCTTAAATAAGCAATTTGATCTATATTGTTCATACAGACCAGACCCTGATGCATTATATATTGATGCATTCTCGATTTCATGGGAGCAACCTTAGAATTTATTGTTTTCCTCCATTTAGTTGTATTCTGCAAACAGTTCAGAAAATCAAGAAGGATCATGCGAAAGGAATCTTGGTTGTTCCAGATTGGCCAACACAGTCCTAGTACCCATTTGTGCAGGCTCTTCTAATTCAGAAACCTGTTTTGCTAAAGCCATCACCAACTCTGTTGTCTCTACCAGTGTTCCCCAATATTACCCACAAGCTCCACAAGAAAATGAAAATCCTTATTTGTCTCTTGTCAGGAAAAAATTGATTGACCAGAATTTCCCAGGTAATGTTATTGAAATTATCCTATCTTCTTGGAGAAAAGGAACACAAAATCAGTATGCATCTAGCCTAAAAATGTGGTTTGAATTTTGCAATGAAAGGTCTATTAATGTGGTAAAACCAACCATCTCTGATGTTCTTCAATTTTTAATTGTGATACATGAAAATGGTTTATCATACAGTTCGGTAAATACTGCAAAGAGTGCTTTATCTGCCGTTTTGGATTTAAGCACAGATATTCCTTTAGGACAGTTACCTATTATTAAGAGGTTTATGAAAGGAATTTTTGAGCGTCGACCAAGTTTTCCAAAGCATAAGGAAATTTGGGATGTTAAGGTTGTCCTTGATTTCTTTCGTAATCAAGCCCTGCCATCTGATTTAAGTTTGAAGGATTTGTCACAAAAATTGGCTTTTCTCTTATGTCTATTAAGTGGGCAAAGATGCCACACTGTAAAATTGTTGAGTATTGATTCTGTGCAGATTTCCAATGAGAAATATGTGTTTTACGTAAACCAAAAAATAAAACAGACCAGAGTGGGTTTTCATATTTGCTTCATATTACATTTTTAATTCCGATTACGAGGCCCGAACAATATGGCAAATAACAGTGGTCATTTGTTTGGTCCCTAGTCAATGTCATACCGAAGAACGGGTGCGATATGTATGACTTTAATAACTGTATTTTCATCAAATTATAACAGCAAAAACAGAATAATAGGTATTTAAAATTACCGGCTTAAATACCTATTGTGATACACTTCAATGATTAATCCAATAATAGAAATTATAATTATCTATAGAAATCGTAACCAATAGAGTTAGTGCTATTCATAATATGTAAATCCTGACAGGAAGATTTGCACTGTAAACAGGAAGATATGCACACAGGAAGATATTACAATGACCTTGCATTTTCAAATCATATTATATGGTTCGAAGCAATAAAGAACCACAAAATCAACCAATTGAATGGAAAGATGAAGGATTTAATGAGCTAAATTCGTATGTGCATTTTGGATTTCTACTTGCATTAGTTTTCAAAAGATGAGAATTATGCAAATTTAGCTGAGATTATTCGATGCGGCCTATTCAAAACAATAGGGCCCCGCGGGTGAGTGAGACCTGCTACCTTTTGTCCAAACACTATTTCACTTGTATGCACTACGGTTACCCCAGAATTTCTATACTATATATTTCTATTTCTATAATTGTGCAGATCGCAGCAATCAGGCAGTTTAACAATGTGTATACAATCTTGTTGCTCAAAATACTGATCTTAAGAATCTTCATATAATTCATCGCTATCTTCCTCGTCATTGAATTCGCTGTTTGCAATACGTCGAAAGCCAGCCATTTTGATAAAAGTTTTGTGTTTTTTAATGCGTTTGTATTTGAATAAAACAAAATGAGCGCGACCATGATATACATGTTTACATGTTAATTTGCTTGTTGCTGACAGGTCTTATTTGATGAGAAGAGACCCTGTTGCTAAAAATTTGGAACATTTCAAGTCGGATACGCATTAATTAGATAATTGCATTACGCAACACGCTGGGTTAGACGGACTTGGTCATGTTTCAAGCTCTCGTGTCGATGGGCCCTATAAAAACAGTATAGACCACATGGTATTTGAGTTATATAAATTACACACCATGTAATTTTCAATAAAAATTGACCATATACACAGAGTGTAATTAGGCTCGAGGATATGTTGCAACAACAGAAGAGTCAAGCAAACAGAATCAAGTGTTATATGTTAGAATATGTTTATCAAATAGTTTTATCAAATGACATTGACTGAAATAAGTCTTTCAAGTATTCATATAAGCAGCTATTTGAAGATGGTTACATTATTTTATTTGCATAGCAAGGTTGCGTATGATAAAGAAAGACGTCTATACCCTTAGGTGCCTAATTACCGCGGGTCTCAATTACCGGGGGGGCTGGATTTTTTGTTGAAAATTAATTGCCGGGGGTCCCAATTAGCGGGGGGGCTAGATTATTGTTGATTTTTATGACTCAATTTTTATCTTATTCTGTCTATGCAAGACTGGTATCTATTTATTTTGTGATTTTGAATACTTGGATATGAATTTTCAATACGCGTCACTTACGCGAACTTGAAAAATTTAATAAGCGGGGGGTCCTAATAAGAGCGGGGGGCTAGAAAAATTTTCAAAAATTAATTAGCGGAGGGGACGGCAATTAGTCACCTAAGAGTATCTGGCTGCCTGCCCTGTTTGATGTGGTTTCTTGCTTTGTCTATAACTTCTGCTTTAAGATCTGATTGAAGCCACTTAGCCTGCCTGCCTGGGGTAAAGAACAATAATCATACATAAATACAAGTTAGGTTGGACCTAGAAATATTTCAGGAGCAGGGATCTGAAGTTGTGCACAAGAACAAATAGATTAAGAAATATTGCCAACTTTCATAGTTACCAAAGCTAATAAGGCTGATATCTGCCATGTTGTTTCCTGGGAGTGGAATGCATTCCACCGCCACCCTGACCACCCCGACTTGAATTTCCTGTGTGATCTATGTAACTCCACCTTTCTGATATGAAGCAACCACAATGACGACCTCAAATGAAATAAAATATACTGCATTTATACAATGCTGAGGTAATTGGAAATAAGAAGAAAACATAGAAATAGTTTTAAAATACATACCTGCCTGATTTCGACCTTTCTTTACCTTAATTTGCTTGCCGCAAATGAATGGCCCTGCGTCGTTTATTAAAATTAAATCGGCGAAGTCTTCGCTGCTGACCTCCAGAAATGCAAATCCCCTTTTTAAGTCGCATGCTACTAAATGACCTAACCCGTTGTAGGTCTCGTTTATGTAATTGGCGATGTCGTGTTTTGTGGCCTTAGAAGACACTCCACCAACAAAGAGCCTTTTTGTTCTTACGAGGGCGGTTTCGGAATCATTTTTAGGAATCGCTCTTCTCACGTCTATTGTTCTTCCACCAACTTTGTGCGGTCTAGATGCCAATGCATCCAGCACACAAATGGCATTTTCAAAGGTTATGAAACCAAAGTGCTTTCACTCCAATGTCACTGGGTATCGACATACGAAGGCGTCCACAACATTCCCAAGTTGCTCAAAATGTTGTTTTAATATCTCGCTCGTTGTGTTATGATGCAAACCACCACAAAATAACTTTCTCAGTTCTTTTTTCTCCATGATTTCTTCACTGTTTACGGACGTCATTTTATCAGAAACAAGAAAAATTGAATAAGCCCGAAGAAAAATCTTTTGTTATTTTATATCGATTTGAATCTTAATCCAGCAATTCGATTGGCTGACCAAAACAAAAGATCTGTCATGAGCATCTGTCAGACTTCTCACTCACAAAAAACCTACGAAAGAAACAAACGTCCTTCATTCCCTCGTGTCTACCTCGCTATGCATTCTCCAGATACATGGTCTCGGCCCCTACGTTGTGATAGATTCAATTGAATAATAAAATGGCCTTCGCCCTGCAACCGATAGCTTTACAACAAACAAAATATAAAGCAAACTCTTTCATAACTACATTGCAAAGGGGTACTAACAAAACTGCCAAACAATCATCCACTATTGTTCTTTGGAGATCCTGAAGGAATTTCATTGAAATATTCTGTATAAAATAGGGAGAGGCAAACCCATTTCAGCACAGCACATCACAACAGAAAAAGACTTCACACAAAAGGTAACTGTACAGTAAACAACCTTATCATATTTAGCCTTTATAATATATATATCTGTCAAGCTTGTTTTCCACTTTTTTCAATGTTCTTCATGAAAGATTAAAGTCAAAGCATTTTCTTTCACAGCTTCTACGCTTGCTGCATCAAAATGAGAGCCTATCTGTTGGTATCAATTCTCTTTCTTGGACTGTGTTGTTTCGTGTTTGCAACACCCGAAGGTGAGATTGCTTCAATTCATGGTATCGCTGACAAATAAAGCTACACATTTTGTTTGCCATCTTATGAATATTCACAACAATCACTGAAGATTACTAACTGTGTTTATTGCAGCTCCTGAACAGAATGATGAGGTTGCAAAGTTAGAATCTGAAGATGAAGACGAAGTAATGGAAGATGAATCTGATGATGAACCGAATGATGATGAATCGTCTGAAATGACATCTGATGAGAATGACGAAGACGCCATCAACATTGCAACTCAGAACAGCCCAATAATTCGTCGCAGATGGAACCGTGGAAGATGGAGCCGTCGCAGAGTGGTTCGTCGCAGATGGGGCCGTCGCAGAGTGTTTCGTCGCAGATGGGTTCGTCGCAGATGGGTTCGTCGCAGATGGAGTCGTCGCAGATGGAGTAGTCGCAGGTTTTAAGAAAGAAAGGCTCTGCATTAACGAACATGTTTAAAAACAAACTTCCAGTATTAGTGTGATATTTTTACCACGTCTTTTTCTCATTACATACCTGAGTTGAGCATTAATGATTTTTGGCCTTTTTGCCTTCAATAGCTTACACTGTTTCTGAACATATAGCAACGAGAGGCATGTGGTGAAAATAGCTATCATGATACCTAACATGAAATTGCAGAAGCATATATGCAAAACGTATGACATAAACTATGAAATTCAGAGAGCTGTTCATGTCAGGCGCCGTGATTATGATAATTTTTCTATAAAACCTGGTTCACACAAGGCAATATGGGCGCAGCAAATTAAAATAGATTAAATTCGCCGATGATGCGCTTCTCGAAGCGCCACAAAATATTTGTTTCATCACATTTGTGAGCGAAGCGAAGGGAAGCGCAAATAATTTTACGGTTTCAAAATGGCGACCACGACAAAAAGAAATATCACGTCGAGAAACTTTACTGAAATGCTAGCTGAAAGAAGGAGAAGAATACATTTAAGACACCAGGTCTTGTTAGAAATATGTCCAACGATGGAACCAAGGAGTATTGTTGTATTTTAGCGTAATAATGTTAGCTTATATAATCAACAAGCATCAAGAGGCTTATTTGTTGAAGTTGTCGTCATGTTGATAAAGTGAACGCGTAGTAGCATGTTTCACCGTCTGTTTCGATGACAAAGTTTAAGAAGATTTTCTGACATTTACCATTTTCAAACAAGTTTTCCTCTGAATCATTGATCTCCCTTGACCAAGGGATCATGACATTTAAAATATTAAACAATCTCTGCCCTGCAAACTTATGCCAAAAATTCACCAAAAGATCTCAAATGACAGAATATAATACACGAGGTCATGGGGATCTGCAAATCCTCAAAGTTAAGCTAGAATATTCGAAGAGAGGTTTCTATTACTCTGGTACTAAAAATTGGAATAACATCGGTAAGGATATTCGAGAGAAACATTCCATCACTCTTTTTAAATCAGATTTCAGACAACACCTTTTGAACCAACAAACCCCAAACACGAACCCTTGGTAGAGCAGCGCGTTAGTTTTAAATTGAATTTCTTATATTTATTATTTCTGGTCGTCGTTCTGTATTTAAATTTAGTTTACTATTTCTTATATTATTTCATAATTGTAAATTTATCCATTAGCTGAAAGGGTTTAAGTGTTCAAATAATGATAGAATGAAAAATGCAATGAAAATGAATGATGGGATGATAAATCTGGCGCGTTTTTTGAAGCATGCGCTATAAGGCTTTATCGCAGTTGATTACTTGGGATGGGATCGAAGTGATCGAATATGATTCACACGATTTTCATATAAATTCGCTGCCCATTATTTGCTGTAAGAACCCAATGCGCATTATGCGCTCACAATTCGCCTTCTTGGGCAGGCTCATTAATTTACCTGATTTGCTTCAAATCGGAGGAAAAATTGATTCAAACAGCCAATTATCAAAGTATAAAGTTCACATTTGAAAATTATTGAGACAATAATTCAATTCGCTGCGCTCATAATGCTCTGTATGAACTAGGTGACAATTTCATTCTCCTCTGAATAATTAATATTGCATGAAAGATATGTAAGCTAGTTCTGCTGTCTAGAATTACAATTTTTAAGAAAGCATTTGTGGGGAGAACATGTTGTCCCTTTCCAGTTCTTTTATACAGCAGGGAGTCACACAAGTAAAAACAACTTTTGCTTTTCAACTCTTATCTCAATCAAATCCCATAAAACACACCTGAATTCCAATCCTATAATTTCACAATCCCGTTCGACACGCAAGTCATGTTGTGTTTGGTGTTCTTTATTTACGCCCACGCTTTCAATGAAAACTATCTTAATGGAAAAGCTGCGCCGCACTGCTGCTCCTCAACAGCACCATTTTTGGCAAAAATGCATAGACCCGTTACTTTGTGTCCCTGTGCTTCTTCTCAATTCTTTGCTCCACCAACAGGGAATTATCACATTTGAGCATTACAAATCGAAACTCGGGAACAAATTTTTGTTCCTCCATTCACAGAGCAAGATTTCAAAGTACGTCGTTCTGATTTGTCAATTCAAATATTTTCATGGATATAGAGGCCAATAACGACGTTTGTGCCAGAAATATTTACCCCCCTCCCCCTGGTTTTCAAGATTAGCTGGGCATAGCATTCAGTGTGACCAGACCTACAATCCTGGCCTGAAATGCTGGAACGCTGCTAATATTTTCATTCCGTTCTGCAAAATTTTCTCCCCTTCCCCCGATACAATGTTGTTCTTTGTTCACTGTGCCTATTTTTCAGCGGGTAATTGCTATCCAAGACTATGCTACATGCCTTACAAGCAACAATCAACATTGTTTTTTGGGGGGGGGTGGAGAGTTACCTGACAAGCATTTGTTGTTTGTGCTCTAAGAGGCCGGGTATTGTGTTTCATTTAGTAATATTTTCAACCGTTCCAAGTCTTTTTGGCAAGGATTGAAGCATAATATTATGCTTTTAGCGTAATTTTGACCGAAAGTCGTCATTTAGCATAAAATCTAGCATAATCTGAAATCTAGCATAATTCTGGCATAATTTTAACATCTTTTGTCAAAGGTGTTGCTTCCGCTGCTGCTTCTTCAACCTGGTTTGATTGGTTAATTCGGAACTATGATATAAAACCACATCATATTGTTTTATGATAAGAATAAAAGAAAACTGCAAAGGAATATCTTGAAAATGTTCCACAGAAATTATTGAAGTTGATTAAGAAAAACGGCCATCAATATGAATTTTCTTGCGATGCTTTCAACTTTTCAAAAATCTTTCCCATAATTGTCTTGGCATTATATTAGCAGAAGCTTAAGTTAGCCCCTATCTAAAAAATATCGGAAAAAGTAAACCAAGGGGTGCTAATTTGAGGATTTACGGTAATCCGGGGTACAAAATGGGTGTAGGTCGTGGCTAGCTGAGAACGTACAATCCTTGCCAAAAAGACTTGGAACGGTTGAAAATATTGTTAAGTGAAAGACAATACGCGGCCTCTTAGAGCACAAACAACAAATGCTTGTCAGTTAACTCTCCTTCCCCTCCCCCCCAAACAATGTTGATTGTTGCTTTTATGGCATGTAGCATAGTCGTGGATAACGATTACCCGCTGAAAAATAGGCACAGTGTGCAAAGATCAACATTGTATCGGGTGGAGGGGAGAATATTTTGCAAAACGGAATGAAAATATTAGCAGCGTTCCAGCATTTTTGGCCAGGAGTGTAGCTACAAGGAAATTGGCTCCCAAGATCGTAAGAACTTGCACTGTTGGAGTGCAGGGAGGCCTGTGATCATACTACCATCTAACCACAAATCGCTGATAACAAGTTGATAGCTGAAGATTCGCACACTCTCCTTGTTATATTGAATCCAGCAGTATAAATCCAGCACTATTAATATTTTTTCGTGCTTCATTTATATTCAATCGTTGCATGATGCAATCATAGCATCAATTACTTATCTTCTTCATTCATTTTACACCTCTCTACCTTCTTTCTTGTACTTTATTTACTCGATTTTTGCCATTCAATTATACTAATCAAATGGCAGAAATATTATATTATCAATATTTTGATGACTATGGCATGCTATTAAATATATCTTGTCTTCTATGAAATCAAGACAAGGCACTTGGTCTGAGCACCTACCTACTTCGTTTTCACATTCCCACAGCCCACCGTTTATGTAAAGCGTGGACCAGAATAGTTTGAAGCACTAAGTAATTCACTTTTCAATGTCTTGACTTGGTACTTATTTTTGTCAATTTTCTTTGATTATTTCGGAAGTCAAATTACAATGGTGTTATTATTACGACTTTCTGTTCTCAGTTCCTTCAAAGATTACTTGCTTCAAAGTTGGATATTACAGCTGGAACATTATGCAAACCCACTTCTTCATTTTGTGATTTGCAACAAGAAGATAATAATGAATGTCTCATTTTTTGCAAGCATTCTTTACTTTGCCTGTTTCTGTACAGTACAATCAATGCATTTGTGAAGGTGTTTGAATAGAAAAGAATGTCTGACAAGGAAGCAACTAGAAGATATTCCGATGAATGAATTTGTTTATTCGCATATTGAATCACGAGTGAAGCAATAGCATTGGCAACAAATCCCATGTATGACACGATAGCTGCTATTAAAAGCAGCAACACTGTTTTATACAATTCACGCACATATTGTGGCTCTTCTCCTGCCCTTCCATCTTGTGCGTTAAAGTGAATTGCGTTTTCAACAACATGGCGATGAATCCTTTGATATCCTCGAATGTAAATCACCAAAATGACAACCATGAATGCAAGCATTGCAAAGGTTGCAAAGGCGGTAAAGTAGATATAACTATTAGCCCACGACGACGGTAGCACAATGGCATAAAGTAATGAGAATACAATGACGAAGACAATGTCACAAAATATTACAACATATATCGATGGTCTTCTGAAGAGCTTTTGCAATCTTGATGGAGATGTGTTTATATCAGTGATCATATGTAAATAACGATCGATTCCAACCAGCAGTGTCAAGGTTATAGAGATGCCAGGAAAAGTGAGAAGTACAAGTAATGTGCAGACAACCAGTGGTTGACTTTTTTCTATTGGCCAGTATGAAATCACCACCAAAGGTATGCCAACTATCCCAGTAATACAATCCGAAATGCTAATAACAACTATCATTACATTTGAAGCATTCTTTGTTGATTGTTTTGTGGCAATGAACGAAGTAATTAGCAAGGCATTGATAATAATAACGGCAGGACTATACATCATGAAAATTGCTGCAATATATTGATTTGCTTCCATGATTGAGGTGTTAGACTGTAGTTGTTTTCACAAGAAAGCTGAATGTAGCTACTACGCTGGCTGGTTTTCAATATCGGGACGAGACGAAAAGTATCATGATAACATAAGAGATCCATTTGTTCTGTTATACTGAAAGTATATATCAATCAATTTTTAAACATGTTAACAGGTGATGCATTCACGACAAGAGAACACGAAAATTTCCGACTGAGAAAGATCCATCCATTATGAATTCCTTAAATTGAAAGCTCCTTAAATATTGAATTTTTACCAACACAAACTTGTAAATTGTCTTGTAAATAATTGTTGTTTTGGGAATTCCTTTTACATATCTAATTGTTGGGTAAAGTTTTTTTCAAATGATGGACTGGATGCTGTTTTTCCAGCACTAATGGATTTGCGCTGCGCAGCAGCAAGTAATCTTTAAAACGTGCTGCAAATCTGACGGGAGTCGACTTTTCAAGTCACAATAGAAAATGTCAGACATCTGCCAATTGAAGTGCTGTGTTTGCTATCATGCTCAGTGGGGCTCTGCAGCAAACGTCGAAAATTCAACAAAACTCCCTAGAAAATACCTGCGCAGAAATTATCATCCCATTCACGGACTCAAAGGATTCTTTACATTTGTTCTCTTCAGCACATAAGTTTTAATCAATTATGGAACTGCCCGTATTTGTGAGAGCCCGGGGTGTTGTATAGACGTTGCCATGTTGGAGCGAGCCTCGCTCCAATGTGGTTAAATTAAGTCCCAGCCTCCTCGGGAGGCACATAGACAGTTTTCATAATGGCGGACTTAAAAGCCGAGAGTTTGTTTTGTTGTGTTAAAGTTGTGTTATTGTTTGATAATTAATGGAGTTATAATATTGGCGACGAGAGAAGTAACAATATGGCTTCTACAAAAGGACCCAAGTTAAAAGTACTGCCATTTGATCTGCATGGAGATAGATTGGATTTAGGTAAACGTTGGGACAAATGGTTTGAAAGGTTCGAGAGAGATCTCAAGTATAATGGGTGTGACCCAAGTGAAAAACCAAACGTGGCAAGAATGGCATTGTTGATTTATGCTGGCACTGATGTGGAAGATTTGCACGATACCCTACCGGACCCTGTCAAGCCTGAAGGAATGACAAATGCTCAATGGACAGATTATGAGAAATCAAAGCTGAAACTGAGGTTGTATTTTTCTCCAAAGCCGTGCATCTTCGGAGAATTCGACACTTATTGGGGGAAGGGGGGGGGGGGGGGGTGTGGTAATGTAATGGTGGTCGAGCTACCATTACGTAATTGAACTCAAATAAGACTCAGTTCGTGCGAATACGTGACAATCAATTATGAAATAAATGTATCTGATAATACGACAATAAGAATGAATAAATTACAGTTGACAAAGCTATTTATACTATACATGATAGACATTGATTGACATGAGACACGTGATTACAATAATTACTTGAATACGAGGCTACACGATAATGAGAATGTAATCCTGTTACAGTAATACCGGGGGCCTAAAACGTGGGGTTGATCCTTGCCAAAAAGACTTGGAACGGTTGAAAAAATAACTAAGTGGAACACAATACGCCGCCTCTTAGAGCAGAAATAACAAATGCTTGTCAGGTCACTGTCCATCCCCTCCTTCACAGAAACAATGTTGATTTTTACTTGTAAAGCATCTAGCATACTCGTGGATAGCGATTACCCGAGGAAGAATAGGCACAGTGTGCAAAAATCAACATTGTATCGGGGGAGAGAGAAAATTTTGCAGAACGGAATGAAAATATTAGCAGCGTTCCAGCATTTTTGGCCAGCATTGTAGCACAAACCGCGACGTGCAGGAACTGACATCTAGGAAAAATGGAGGCGTCCAAGAAACCATTGCAATATCCATATTCGTAAGTATGTATTACAAATAACCGCATCTACTTTCACAAGCGACAGTTACCGTAATTAATAAATTAATTGTTTTATTTTATGCCGACACACATGCATACCATTTTCAACTATTTTTGCATGAACGACATGATTACTAGATACTTGCAGGATGCAATATGTGCTGCTCTTGAATATGAAAAAATTGATGATATAAAGAAATACACGCATTTTTTTATAAGCAACTGCTTTATAAGCAAGACAGTACTCGGCAAGGCAAAAAGTTAAGCAATTTTAGTATTGAGTTGAAGACTGCTAAGTAATTTGAAAAATTGTGTTTTTAGTACTTAAAAGGGAATGTGAACTGATACCATCTTGTTAACAGGAATAGCCTGTGTAAAGGTCATCTGCGAATCTGCCCTCAATACTTGTTGACTTTAAATACTTACCAATTACAGGGCCCTATATTTACCTTTTTCTAATCTATTTTCAAAAAACGCGAACAAAAAGTTAAGCAATTGCTTAGCAATTTTGAGTACTGAAATTTGCCTTCCAGATAAGCAATTTTTAGTACTGAGCCCGAGTTGAAATTGCTTATAAAAAAATGCGTGTATGTGATTGAATATGGCTAAATGCTTTCGTTCATTGAAAATGTTTTTAAACGAACGGAATTTAGTTAAATTCTTAAATTATGTATCAGTTGATTTGGGATTGTGTTGCAGGTAAGTTAAATTTATGAAATGCTAATCTGAAATAGTATTTTTAAAACATGAATTTTGCGGAGGAAAACTGTGGCAAATAGAAATGTTAGCGGGAGTGTTTGTTGTCGACATGCAGTAATAATATTGAGGGACAGTCTTTTTCACCTTGTAGCACGACACGGCACTACTGTTTACAGATATTCGGATTTGAAAAGAATTTGAGAAATAGTTGAAATAGTTAACATGAACATAAAAATTTCTAGTCAGTAAGTATAAAATGTGTTAAAAATAAATGAATATCGTAGATGTCGTAGATTTCCCTTGCCTTCCATTCACAGCAAACCAAGGCAAAGCTGCAATGCAAAACAAGATTTTCCTTGCTTTCTGTGAACAATACTCACATCAATCACCGCAATAGCTTAATCCTCATTGGATAGAAAGCAAAAACACAATTGTCAAAATATTGCGCAATAGTTATTGTTCTGGTCACGTGACTCCAGAAGGCAAATCTCGAATTTTCCTGCCTATATCCAAGATTAGTAAAGGCTGCTTCGCGTCGTTGAAAATCTAGACACAACATAGTTTAGTGGTGAGTACCTATACTCTTTATATGCAGCATTTTTAATTTTTCAGATTATTTATTTATCTGAATAGTATACTTTTAATCCCTTTTAATGAAATTTAACAATTCTCAACACAGTCAAATACTTCTCAACACAGATAAAATTGTTGTGTGTGGGGCGTTTATTTCAAAAGTTAGTAGCATAAGGGGGCGTTTATTCGAGGGGGCTTCTAATCGAGGGGGGCGTTTAATCTAGGAAATACGGTAGCAACCTAATATGACACAGAACCTTTAGCAGTATTTTGATCCTTTTATTGCCACACGTAGTGTGGCCCTATAGCCACCCCCGGGTAACTGAGGTCTGACTTGAAAATCGAAATTTTGTCCAAAACCGGTTTCAGAATTTCAACCAATCAGTTTTGCAATTGCTCCAACTGGTTTGTTATTTTGATCATACCTGTTTTTCTTTGTTGGCGGAAATTGACCTTTCAACACGCAGCACAGTGAATGCAAACCGTCATTTCTGCATGTCCTTCTGTTCTGCATGTCATCATAGTGCTTCCACTTGTAAGGAAATTTCCCTACCGTAAGGAAATTTGGCCATTTGGAAGGAAGAAAGAAGGAAATGAAAATTGTAAGGAAATTTTCAATATTTGGCAAGGAAATTTTACCCAAAAAAGGAAAAAAAGAAGGAAATTTGAATTTTCAAAAGTGGAAGCACTGACAGTCATATCTGTGTGTGATTGCAATACACGCATTTTTTTATAAGACTAGGGGTCTTCACTCGCTTCGCTCGTTCGCCCAAGCCCCTCAAGTAAAAAAAGCTTAATCTGGTTGGCGCGCTTCGCGCGCTGCATTCGCTCCCGCTCATGCCCATACATACATACATACATACATACATACATACATACATACATACATACATACATACATACATACATACATACATGCATACATACATACATACATGAGCCGGGTTCGGTCGCTTCGCTCCCTCCCCGGAGCCCGTCAAGTAAAGAAAGCTTAATCTGGTTGGCGCGCTTCGTGCGCTGCATTCGCCCCCGCTCATGCCCATACATACATACATACATACATACATACATACATACTACATACACACCCTACAATACATACCCTACAATACATACCCTACATACATACCCTACAATACATACCATACAATACATACCCTACGATACATACCTTACAATACATACAATACAATACATACCCTACAATACATACCCTACAATACAAACCCTACAATACATACCCTACAATACATACCCTACAATACATACCCTACAATACATACCCTACAATACATACCCTACTATACATACCCTACTATACATACCCTACTATACATACCCTACTATACATACCCTACTATGCATACCCTACTATAAATACCCTACTATACATACCTTACTATACATACTACGACGTAACATTTCTAAAGAAAGTAAAGGTGGGAGGTCAAATCTTCCCCCTAGCAAGCTACAGCCCCGCGCCCACGCTGCTCCCTGAAAGCCGTTTCCGAAAGTTGATAATTTCAGTGTGAAGTTTGGAAAAAAATAGTTACTTTCAAAAACCTAACCCATCCTGAAAATTTTAAACTCAATCTGTAATAAAAAATATATCAAACTGTAGCTAAGGAAACAGCGAACACGTTGCAAATAGTCTCATCTCTTAACTAAATAATACTGAATTCTTAGAGACCATTTAATGGAAGTGGTTTGAATGAAATTTCGGAGCCGTGCAAAAAGCAAAACCTCTGAACACACTTTAGCAAGTAAAAATAGTATTTACCGTGGCAAATAGTGACCCAGTTGAACTGAAAAAACACCAACATGAAGGTAATATGTTGGGGAACAATTATCGAAAGTGTTTGGGTAAAAAATAATCAATTGTGGCAGGCTAAAATTGACTTTTTGCAAATGCAAAAACAACGCGTGTTGCGTGAAAAATTGCTCCTTCCCGAGTGAAAAGCAACTTTGTTGGAAATCGTAAAAAAACAACAAAAAAACAAAAAAAACAACACATTATTTTAGTTGTGTTATCAGACAACACTTGTCAAAAATTTAAATGGGGAAAATCGTGCAAATAGGGCCGGAAAAATTCAAAACTTTGACCATGGCCTAAACGTTGTTAGCATGCCGAAGCAACAATGGCGGTTGCCTACTACAACAAAACCCACAACTCTTTCATTCAAAAAACAAAACAAAGCTATCACCTGTGTTCTCTATTGTTTCCTGCAACTCTCCGGGGGTCTTTGAAACAAATAACAGCTCATTACAAAGAAAATTCAGCTGGTAAAACACATTGAAAGGCGTCCACCTCACTTTTTGTGTACAAAACAAAAACACGCGTCTTCTCCAAAAGTACCTGCTGTTCAACCCGAGGGCTAATTTGCATGATAACGAAAAACGCGTGACTTTTCACGTGAAGTCACGAAAGAGCCAATCAAATTGCAGCAAAAGGCGAAACGCGTCACGTGAAGAGCGAACGCTTTCTTCGAAATTGGAGTTCGCGACGCGAATTTGGAAGTTTCGCTAGCGTAAGCCGTCGTTTTTTCGTGATAGCACAATTAGTGGAGCAATTAATGGAATAACTCAAAAATTCTTTTAAAATAGGCTTGCAAAAATAGATAACTTTTGCCTACTCCAGAAACGGAGCCTTTCCATGCAAGTGTCAACCTTTTGCGACCCCATTGAAAAAAGCCTTATTGATCACCGATTCGCCGTTTCGTCCCATTGTTTTGAGGCGTTCGACCTATTGTTTCGGGTCGAATCTATTGTTTTAGGCAGAGTTTCGCCACCGTCACGTGACATCGCAGAATAGTAATATTAGACTAGCCGGGGGCGCTCGCGTTCGCTCGCTTCCCGGAGGGGGGCAAGTGAAAAAAACTTAATGTGGTTGGCGCACTTCGTGCGCTGCATTCGCTAACGCTCATGCCCCTTTCAACCCCACGTACAAAAGGTTAGCTCGCTGCGCTCGCCTGTGGTTGGCGCACTTCGTGCGCTGCATTCGCTTATGCTCATGCTTCTTTGAACCCCACGTACAATAGGTTAGCTCGCTGCGCTCGCCTGTGGTTGGCGCACTTCGTGCGCTGTATTCGCTAACGCTCATGCCCCTTTCAACCCCACGTACAATAGGTTAGCTCGCTGCGCTCGCCTGTGGTTGGCGCACTTCGTGCGCTGCATTCGCTTATGCTCATGCCTCTTTGAACCCCCACGTACAATAGGTTAGCTCGCTGCGCTCGCCTGATAATCCCTTATCATAATTTGTTGGTTAAAACTTTGGGCTTGTTTACATTAGGCCTACCACGTGGGTCGGGCAAAAAGAGCCAATCAACTTGCAGCAAAAAGCGAAACGCGTCACGTGAACAGCGAACGCTTTGTTCGAATTTGGAGTTCGCGACGCGAATTTGGAAGTTTCGCCACCGTAAACCGTAGTTTTTTCGTGATAGCACAAATTAGCAGAATAATTAATGGAATAATTCAAAAATTCGGGAGAATATCGAAAAACAAAATCCATTACCCTGGTTAAATTAATAAACTAAACATTCAGTGTGAATTTCATTGGCATATACCCACATACAAAAAAGCCTTTGTGATCACACGGTTCGCCGTTTCGGCCCATTGTTTTTGGGCGTTCGACCTATTGTTTCCGGTCGAATCTATTGTTTTTGGCAAGGAAAATGCGTCATCACGTGACTCCGCAGAATATATATATTAGAAGCTAGGGGCCCATGTACAGTCGACTTTCTGCGGACTTAGCTCAGTGGTGGTAACTACCGTATTTCCTCTATTAAGCGCCCGGGCGCTTATTAAATATTTCGCAAAATTGGGTGGGCGCTTATCAGAGGGGGGGGGCGCTTAAAAGAGGGGGCGCTTATTTCACAGTCCTAAAATTTTAAAATCAAACAACCTCGAAAACAAAAGAATAATCTTATGTAGCTCCGAATGTTATTCAATATCAAGCAGCAAGATCAACTTCAACTGGTGATCCTGACTGCATTGCATTTTCCAAACGCTCACGACCCGATGAAAGTGTTTTTCCACCCTTAAAGAGCTTCTACGTTACTATTTGAACCAAACCAGTAAAAACGTAAGGGTTCTATTAACCGCCCTGGGCGGTTAATAGAGGGGGCGCTTATTTCACACTTTTTGATTTTAGGGTGGGCGCTTATTGGAGGGGGCGGTTAATAGAGGGTGGGCGCTAAATAGAGGAAATACGGTAATTGGAATGCAAGGAATCGAGAAACTTGCTCAACGCTGAAAGGCATCAAGTTGTCATCATGCATTACTCATGTAACTGCCCGATGACAGTAATAAACGAAAACAACATGGCTGGTTTTCGAAGCTCAGAACAAGATCAATATTACATGTTATGAAAACGTACAGGAGAAATGTTCTGAATGAATTGTGAATTATGCCCTCCATTGGCAGGTACCGTTATATTTTGGCATATTTTGGGCAACAAATGGCTCCATGTTTACGAATGCCCCCTCCATCATTTCAGTCCTACATGTTTGAGAGACAGCACTCTGAGGCCAATCTCATTTATGCTTGCATTGATATAGAAAATGTTCAAGCAGTCCTTTTGTTAAACATTTTCTGTTGTTTTTTCCAGCAAATAAACTATAAATATAAAGAAAACCTTTTCTCTTCTTCGGGCATTTTTAATTGCATGCGTGACCTCAACAGCAAAATGAAAACGAAACCTGCCTTTCTTTCTTGCACAACAGCGAATATGTTATTGGCAATGACAGGACGACAGGAGGAATTAAAATGAGCAAGTTGAGCACCTCGCGAGGTGCTCAAAGTTGCGGGGTGTTGCTCAGGCCAGAGATGACCATCTACATTTCTGAGCAAGAGAACCCTGGGGCGATAATTGGGATAATCCCCGAAAATATGCAAGTTTTCTTGACTTGAGCATGACTGTACATGGGCCCTAGGCTTGGAAGTAGTGCTCAGTTTCTCAAACTTTCTGGCCATTTTAGTACTAAAATTTCCTAAAAGTCTTTTAAATTTGGAAGTGAAAATAGGTAGGAAATGCATCGCAGATACATCGCAATTAAATGCAAATAAACAATAGCAAAACAATTGCCAATTCCATGTCGTGTCAATTCCATCTAAGTCTTCGATCGTATTTAAAATAATCATCACTGCCGTCTTCAAAATACAATCAAAACTTACCCATTTGCCTGTTGTACCAGGTGACACGGTTTCTTAAACTTAACGGAAAGTAGTACTACAGTTTCTTAATTTTTTTGGTATCTTAGGGGTCGGTTTCTTATTACTTTAAAAGAAGAAACTTTCGCAGGAAGAAACTTTCGCGACTTTCGCGTTCTTAGCCTAAAATTCGCGAAAGTTTATTACGTGAAACTTTCCAAAATATGAAATTCGCGAAAGTTTATTCTTGATAAAAATTTCAAAATTGCCAATTCGTGAAATTTTATTTTCGCGAAAAAGCTATTTTGAGAAACTGGTAATCCCAAAGCGAAAAAGGCGACTAACAAAGAAGAATATTTATTCATTAGTTAGTTTCATGGAAAGAAAAGGGAAGGCAGAAAAGGCAGAGTGAATATGGAAACGAAGCTGACCCTCTTGAGATTTTGATGATTACAATATTGTTCTTGTTCTGTTTACGTTGTAAAAATGAGAAAATTTTATGAAAAGAGTTTCACGGGTTTCTTATAAAAAAATGCGTGTATTCTGGTGCAGCATTTCCCATTCGACAGTGTCGCTTTTGTTCCAGAAAGATAATTCCATATAAAATTGCTGCTGTGTGGCATTCTAGTGTTTACTATTGCTAGTTTTAAACGTTTTAGGAGTCGGCGTCGGCGTCGAATCATTTGCGGCCATAATTTCCTTTCAATTGTCAATATTTCATAACATATTTCATAATTCATATCGATATTTCATACTGACGATATTGACGATATTTCATATCGTCAATATTTCATAAACAATATTTCATTCTCAATTCCTGCCTGTCATGAATTGTTGTTAATAATTTTGTAGCCCCCAGATAAATTAATTAAGGTTTAGGTGACAAGAAGCCAAATAAATGGCGGGGCGCCACTATCTATGCGAAAAGGACTTAACATGTTATAACATAGGAACGCGAATACGGCATACGTCAATTCTCTTTAACCAATAAGAATACGGCAAACACACTCGTGACTCACACCTAGCATTCAGAACAAATCATCTGCTTTTCTAATTCTCCCCTCACTTGAATTGCGTGTTCCGTGCTAGAGACACACGAACTCGAATTCTTATTCAAGACAAAATTTTACCAACTGAACACATCCAGCAAATCAAAGCAATCGTGGAAAACTCGATTGAAACCAGTCTGTCCAGAGTCGCACAGGAAGCAGCTAAAGCCGCTGCTGATAAATGCGTTGCATTATCAACCTAGGGTTGATAATGCAACGCATTATCAACCCTAGGTTGGTGTTTCGAAAAACCATCCTCACATTCGACTTAGGGCCAGGGCGCACTACCATCTGGATAAACTTTGTCAAACCCGATATTCCCACACTAATTAGAAGTCATTTTCATGTTCTACAAACGTGATCCAATTATCGCTTGGAGGACAACATTTCTGCGTATGTTGATTATCAGCAGCACGTCATCGAACTGTCAATACTCAACAGCGTACACAAAACAGAACACTCTTTTATCTATCTTGGGCTTGCTTGTTTTGAATATTTGAATATTGAGAATTTCCAACATTTATTTTATACGCGTAACGATGAAAAAAATGAAAACCAAACTGAGAGAAATCTAAATACTTGGCACCAGCCACATCCACTGAATTTCGGAACTCTAAAAATGCGTTCAAATATATACTGCCTGGGCTGTGACAAAAAACGCAGCAACCAGTCCAGCAAAGTGTGATAACAGTTTCAACTGTACAAGAAAAAGTTGCTAAAAGTAAAAAGGCTAAAACTACAGAACATAAATTGCACTGTGGGAGAAACGAACCATTTATTATAATTTTGATTTGAGCAAAAACAACTCGTTTACAACGCCCATTCTCAAGAATTTTAGTCGCGTGCATGCTATTGATGTGTAGCATTGTATTTTCAAGGTGTTAATAAATGTTAGAGCCAGATCTGCCTGATCATGCTGGTTTATCGGAGATTTTCTAGTGAAAGTGCAGCTCTGGGGCTGCGCGACGGAACCTTTGAAGATTTTCCATCACGCCCCCTTTGTCGAGAATTCATTTTTCACCGGGCGCATCTCCATCAATTAACTTATTAGTGCGGCCCTTCTGTGAGATGTCAACGTACATCAACTTTATCGAGTTTTTCAGTGTGGTGCGCCCTCCCCCTTAATCAGGAGTTGAGCTCTGCAAAAACATTGAGATGTTATATTACACTGATTACACTATACGCTATCATATACTTTCCCTGTTGTAATTTTTTGTTTCGTCTATGGGGATTACGCGGAGCGTAATTTGTGGCAGCAAGTGCTCGCTCAATCCTTAGGTCTCACTTTTCATAAACTCACCAAATTACACTTTACAAAGGGGGGGATCAGATATTGAATATAAGACCCCCCGCATAGGGCTGATGAGAAGTTTGCTGCCATGTACCATTTCCGCGTACTCCCACATAAAACGTGTTTTGTTTTTCTTGTATTCTGTCTCCACTGCCAAATGCTAAAGATAAGTTTGCTTCCAACTACACTTGGGGCGGAAAAAGGATTAATAACAATCAATTGGCATTGTTGGACCAATTGTTTTTGTCGAAACTTTCCCGCTGAAGTGGCTTTTAGATATATCTATTTCCTGTTTATAATATTGTATGACACCATAACTAACAATGAACAAAACGTCTTTTGCACCGCGAGCATTCACCAAAACACATTCCTTTCGCGCCAATGGCATAAATTTCACAGGCTATTTTATTTTCAAAAGTTGAACCATTGAACATGAGCAAGAAGTCTTTTGGGATAATTTTGAACAAGTCCACGATAACGCTATAGATGATGATTTTGAGGCTTCAGATGGAGGAACAGTGAAAGAAGGCAAAGATACAGCGACTTCCAATGTCCAGGACAATGTCCAGAGTGTTTAATTTGACGCGGAAGAGCCGAATTCAAATAAGGATTCTGGTGAAGATCGTGTGATTGAGAATTTAAAGGTTGTTGTAGCTGAAGAGATTTTACAATAAAGGACTGGCAACTAGCAGACCACTTCAGTCCAGTCAGCCATTTTGTTTCCTTGCTTCCTGAGCAGTTTCACTTGGCAGCCTTCTTCTGTTGAACAAGGACGTGTTTTGATGTATGACAATGGTCCAAGACGCTTTTGACCTTTTCATAGTATGTTTATTTACTTTATCTCCTCTTCTTTCTCTTTTAATCATGATAGGTGGACTTTGTGCTCAGTATTTCCATTTATTGTTTGTTATATTATTCTTAGGCCTCTATCATCGTTAACATTGTACAATAGGCCTATATTTTGAAATTGAAAATACAGCACAATTTTACAAAACGAGGAGCCTTTCTTCAGTAGCTATTGCACAACAAGAGAAAAAAGAAGTCAAGCAAATTTTATTTATATCAGAAGCAATATGAATGTATAAATACCGGCAAATAGCAAGTTATTTGAATAAATTTACGAGGGATGGGATGCTTGTGCTTCTCTCTCTCTAGGTGCCGTATCCAGCAAGGACGTGGGCGATCATGGTCCTCCACTTCTCCCGATCCCGAGTTGACTTCAGCAGTTCTAGTTCCGAAACTTTTGACCATGCACTCAGACTCTTCAAGAATGTCAATCTTTGTCTGCCTCTGCTTCGTTTTCCTTCGATTCTTCCTGTCAACGACAAGTTTTCGAGTCCATCTTTCCTCATTATATGTCCCATGAATTCAAGTTGTCTCTTTCTGATGGTCTTCATTAATCTTCTTCCTTCTCCCGATCTTCTTATCACTTCTTCGTTTGTGATGTGCTCCGTCCAGGATATTCTGAGCATTCTCCTTTTGAACCACATTTCAGCTGCTTTCAACTTTTCCTCCATCTGGTTAGAAATCGTCCAGCAGTCACAACCTTATGTCAGGATCGAAATTACATAACAGTTCAGTACCCGGTTCTTGGTGACCATAGACATCGTCCTGTCCTTGAGTATCTTCTCTAGCTTCTGAAACGCGTCTTTAGCCATTCCTATCCGTCTCGTGATCTCCGTATCACATTTTCCGTCTTCCGTTAGAGCACTGCCTAGATAGTTGAATTTTTTGACTCGTTGGATTGTTGTATCACCGATTCGTAATGTAAATTCCGGTTTAACTGTTTTTTTGCTCACAACCATACACTCAGTCTTCTTGCAGTTTATTGTCAGCCCCTTCTTTTTGCTCTCCTCCACCACCTTATCCAGTAATTCTTGCAATTTCTCCGCGGACTCCGAGATAAGCGTTGTGTCTTCAGCATATCGTATGTTGTTCATGTTATGACCACCAATGATAAAACCTTGCAGATCTTCTAGATGTCTCAATATTAGTTCACTGTACAAGTTGAACAGATCTGGTGAGAGCACACATCCTTGACGAACTCCTCTTCTAATTTGGGCGAATTCGCTCATTTCGTTCTCAACCCTCATGCAAGCGGTTTGTTCCCAGTATAAATTCCTTATTATTCGTATATCCTTCCCGTCTATGTCTAAATTCTGCAGTGCCTTCAGCAACTCTTCGTGCTGTACTTTGTCGAAAGCCTTCGTGTAATCTATGAAGCATAGATATACATCTCTTTGCATCTCAATTGCTCTCTCCGATAGCATCCTTAACATCCATATTGCATTTCTCGTGCCCGCGTCTTTCACGAACCCACATTGTTCTTTTCCAATCTCTGGTCTGGTTCTACTTCTAATTCTTGCCATTATAACCCTCAGAAAAATTTTAGTTATGTGGCTCATCAGACTGATTGTCCGATGTAGTTCACACTCTATTGCACCTGGCTTCTTCGGTAGTGCAATGAAGATAGACTTGCTGAGATCAGTTGGAATTTCTCCGCTGTCATAGATGTCGTTTAGAACTTCTGTGAGTTTCTCTATACCAAATTCTTCCACAGCCGTGATCATTTCCGTCACTATTTCATCATGCCCTCCTGCTTTGTTCTTCCTCATTTTACCAACTGCTGCTTTCACTTCTGATTTCATTATTCTAGGCCCGTCTACCTTTTTCACAATTTCTGGTTTCTCTCCTCTGTTGTCATGAAATAGCTCTTGGATGTACTCTGTCCACCTTACAAGAATCTTATCTTTCTCAAGGATGACTGTCCCGTCCTTCGCTCTCAAACAACCTGAAGAAGAGCATGCCTTCTTTCCAGCCAATTCTTTGATTTGTTTGTGCATGTGTGATGGTTCAGTGTTCTTGTACCGTTCTATGTCTTCACATTTTTCGTTTATCCATGCTTCTTTCGCTTCCCTGTATTTGGACTTGATCTTTCTGTCTGCTTCTTTGTATTCTACGCTTCCCTTAGAGATTTTCTGTCTCTTCTTTATCAGTTCAAGGATTTCGTCTGTCATCCACTTCTTCCTGCTTGTGCTTAACTCTACTAAATATAGAAATTCCATTAAAATCACTTTTCTTTGGATCCAGTAAGAAATACCGTTTTATATTTTACTCCAAATAATTCCAAATATTAAAAATGGTGAACAAAAAGCTGCAAATTAATATTGATAGATTGCTAGTTTTTCATTAATATAGTATATGCCTTATTTCTAGGATGGGACGGATGAAAGCGAGGTAACCTTATGGAATTGTGTTGGAGCCTTGGAGTATCTTGTAAGCCATTTAGACAGAGCTTCTACTTTGCTGAAAGAAACGAAATCTGCAGAAACAATTCAATCAAAAGATTTCCTCTTAAGTAGTATTGGTATTGCGACACTTATAAAAAACGTTGCATCAGTACTCTATGATACACCCAAAAAGAGACTGAAGCATTATGAAAAGCAGCTTTCAATGGGACCAAAACTACCATCAACTATTGAACTGCCAAACTGGGATCTTGGACTGCGGCCTGATCTTGGATTAATTTATTAATTATGGTAACTATGGTCGCTTGTAAAAGTAGATGGGGTTATTTGTAATACATACTTTTGGAATCACGGTTACTGTTCGTCGAATAGCTAGTGATAACCAATAATAAGGCAAGAAATCACGTGTCTTTGCTTGAAGAATCGAGAGCACGAAAATATTCGTAGGCGTTGTGTGATAACTATGATCTAAATGATTCATTAAACTCTGTACATAAAACTAACAATCAAAATAAAATCAAGTGCGAATATCAGAGGAAAGAGAAAGACAAGGTGATGATGAGAAGTTATTTATCGACAGGATGGATTAGTGAGATAAGACGTTAGTGTAGAGGTGTTGAATTTTGATTACAATTGTCGTTGTCAATGTTGATATTGAAACGCTACAGTACCCCCCCTAGAATGCAAGTGTAAAATGAATGGGCATTCGATACAAAAACAAAACATGACAATGCTAAACTACATGAAATCAAAGTGCCCTCTTGGCAAACTCACAGTTTGCAAAGTGCCCTTGTTCTTGTTGCAAAATTGGGAGACATTGATAGGATGTTGTGTTACTGGCAGGAAGTTGTGAGCAAATTGCTGTGGTGAAACTCGATTGCGATTAGGGATTAATCGCGGTGTGAGCAGAAATTAGAAATTGTTTCCCTGCAGCATACATGACTTGATTTAATGCAAAAAGCTAACACATTACAAGCGATAGTAAAATAACATTAATCGAAGTTACAAAAAGGCTAACAACACACAAAACCTGGTTGTGAAAAATACTTTTATATACAGTACTGTCGAGCCCTCAAGAGCGAGCAGAGAAGCAACAAGCAACACAAATCTAATCGTTCGCTTTGTTTGTTCACTTGCAGGATTCACTGGCCAGCCTAGTCTAGATAAATGAAACAGCCTAACTTTACAAGCAAAACAAAAATGAACTAAAAATGAAATATAATAGCCAGTGAAGGTTCTGCAGGTACAGGTACATGTAGTAGCTTAGCTAGGCCCAAGCAAAAGGCCAACCAGGTTGACTAACCCTCAATCTATCTCTGCAATAAATCATTAAAATATTGATTCAGATAAATCCTATTTTCACAAAAACCAGCAAAATGTAATCAACGCTTCATATCCCTCTATGCATAGAGATATAACAACAATTAATAAAAAATTAATAAAAAATGACACGACAACATACCTTTCTAATTTGCCACTCCCAAAATATCTGATTTCTGCACTGCAGAGCAGCAGCAGAATATGGCAACTGATTGCAACATTCAAAACATTGGGCCACAAAGGCCTGTGGGTCTCAAGTCGCAAGGGCATGTGGGTCCAACATGAAAGAGACCGACGCGCTATTGTTTCAGCAAGACCATTTGGTAATCTCACATTTTCCATTTTCTGGAAAACTGTGAGTTAAAAATGAAAAACGTGTCAATTCAGTCAAATCCGTATCGTGACGGAAAATGCACATAAAGACCAGAACGAGTAGTGCGTTGTTGTACTTCCAGTTTTTGAGTGTCTGGCGGTGTTGTGGACATATCGGATGCTTGAGATGGTTGCGGAGGCGTGACTGAAGTCGGCGGAGGAGCGAGCAAAATATCTGTTTCGAGGTGGGCTGGTTTAAGTCGGTCAAGGCTGATTGTTTGAGGCTTTCCTTTCACATTGAGCGTGAAATGCTTGTCTTGACGACTGATGATTTTAAATGGGCCATCATAAGGTGCTTGTAGAGGTTTTTGTACTACGTCATGACGAACGAACACGTGGGTGCATTGTTGCAGTGCCTCGGGCAGGTGATGTGGTCGAGTTTGCGAACGAGGCTGTGTAGCTTGCAGAGCATCTGTTTGAGCTTTGAATGCTGCTTTTAGCGTGCAATGGAAGCGTTCGACCATCCAGTTGGCACAAGGATGATAGGACGTAGTGCGAATCCGTTTCGAGCCAAGCATGGAGGTGAGTGCTTGAAACAATGCTGATTCGAATTGCGCACCACGGTCTGTTGTGACGGTTGATGGAACACCGAAGACAGCAATCCAGCGTGAGATCAATGTGCGCGCGACTGCTTCAGCGGTAGAATGCAAGATTTCGCCCAGTTGCGAATGTCTTTGTTGACATTAGGCCATACAAATCTGTCGGTGACGAGTCGTTGTGTTGCAAGGACGCCAGGATGCGATGGCGAATGTAAATGGTCGAAGATGCGACGACGAAACGAGGTTGGAACATACGGACGAGGATGGGGTGTAGAAATATCGCAAATGATTGATCCGGTTGAGAAGGGAAGAGGTACGGCTTGGAGATTAAGTGAGATTGATTCATGAAGAGTAGAAAGTTCAGTATCATTTTGTTGTGCGGTAGCTAGTTGGGTGAGGTCGAAAGACGGCGTTAATGATGTAAGCTAATTAATTTCAATGCGAGACAATGCGTCAGCAACGTTGTTAAAGGAACCTTTGACATGACGAATGTCGGTTGAAAACTGCGAGATGAAATCGAGATGCCGAATTTCGCGTGGTGAGTAGCGATCGTGTGATACCGTGAATGCGTGGATTAGAGGCTTGTGGTCGGTGAGGATGAAGAATTGACGACCTTCCAGACAATACTGAAAATGCTTCAGTGACAAGTAAACGGCGAGCAGCTCACGGCCGAAAGTGCTGTAACGTGTTTCCGCGGTTTGCAACCGTTTTGAAAAGAATGAAATTGGATGTATCGTTGATCTTCTGTTGAAGTACTCCGCCAACTGCAACGTTTGAAGCATCTACCATGAGGCAGTACGGTGCATTTGGTGAAGGATGTACGAGAAGTGTTGCTTGAGCCAATGACGACCAGGCGGCTTCGAAAGCGGTGATTGCGGAGTCTGGGAAGGCGAAGGTGTCGTTGTTGTTCTTTTTCGTTGACAGCAAATCGGTGAGCGGTTGTACGATGTCAGCGCAATCCGGAATGAAGCGACGGTAAAAATTGACGAGGCCGAGAAACTCCCGAAGTTTGCGGAGAGATTTTGGTGCAGGAAAGTTCTTGATGATTTGCACTTTGGACGCTAAAGGTGAAATTCCTGTTGCTGCGCTGTGATGGCCGAGAAATTCCAACGAAGAAACGCCGAATACGCATTTGGATGGTTGAATAACGACACCGTATTCTGTGAGGCGTTGAAACAACAGCTGCAGATGCATCAGATGTTCCTCTTCAGAAGAACTAGCAATTAAGAGATCGTCGATGTAGGCGAAAACGAAATCCAAACCGCGTAGAACTTCATGAACGAAACGTTGGAACGTCTGTTATGCATTGCGTAATCCAAATGGCATCCGGACGAATTCGTAGAGGCCGAATGGTGTTGTGATGGCTGTCTTCGGAATATGAACAAACTCGACAGCTATCTGATGGTATGCGCGAACGAGATCCAATTTTGAAAAGATGCTTTTGTTGTGAAGAAATGAACTGAAGTCTTGTATGCGTGGAATTGGATATCTGTCCGGTATGGTGGCTTTGTTAAGGGCGCGATAATCGCCGCCAGGACGCCAATCTCCAGATTTCTTGGGAACCATATGCAGAGGCAATGACCAGCTACTTTCAGACGGACGGATTATTCCGAGTTGGAGCATGTGTTTGAACTCGGCTTTAGCGATGGTTGCTTTATCTGGAGCTAGGCGACGCGAGCGACAAAAGACAGGTGGACCGTGCGTACGAATGTGATGCGTGATGTCATGTTTAACTGGGTTGTCTTTGTAATTGATGCGCGTGATTGACGGAAATTGACGGATGAGGTTTTGATATTTTGATGCTGAATCAGGAATGCTGAACATGAGGCCTGGTGACGAGAGTGAAGATTGGATGCCTCGAGTCGCGAGTGTCGTTGTTTCATCAATGAGTTTGCGTTGACGAACGTCGACCTTCAAGTTGAAATGAGCCAGGAAATCAGCTCCCAGGATAGCAGTTGGAACATCAGCCAAGATGAAAATCCAATGAAACATACGGCGAAGTCCGATATCTAAGGGCATAGATTGTTCACCGTAAGTTTGAATTGACGATTGGTTAACGGCTTGTAATTTTAAAGACGAGACGTTTTGACGAGCGGAACGAGTTGGCGGTAGAACACTGACGTCGGAACCTGTGTCGACAAAGAAACGTGTACCAGTGGTACGGTCGGTCGCATAAAATAGACGACTTGTTTTGTTGTTGCCAGGAAGACTCGTCGCCTCTAGTCGCTGGCGTTGAAGTTTTTCGAAGCCGGTGTGTGTGATGTGGCTGCGAAGGAGCATGGAGGGTTGCATTTTTGCGCTTGCGAACCGAATTTCCAATGGTACCAGCATTGTCCAGGGCCATTGCGAAAAGCTGAAGGACGGCGCGGTGAACGAGATAAACTCCTACTGCGACCACGTGGGTGAGAAATCTGTTGCACTAAGCACTGCATCTGTGTCGTCAAAGCAGAAATATGTGCTTGCAGGTTTTGGATGTCTCTCGATGGTGTAGGTGCAATTGTTGTTGACATGGCGGAGACAGAATTGCCTGGTAGAGCAACTTCCAAAGTTTTATCAGCCAACGAAGCCAGCTGCTCGATTGATACGTTGTCTGCTGATGATGCCAAAATCAACTGTGCGTGGGTAGGAAGACGTCGCAAGAACAATTGGCGAAGAATTTTGTCTTCTAAACGACTGTCGCCGAGAAGTTGTCGCATTCGTCGTAATAATTGCGAAGGCTTTCTGTCACCGAGTTCCTCCGAGATCAACAATTGATGTAGTCGCTTTTGCTCGAATGACGACCTCCTCTTGGCAAAACTAAACGCTTACGGTTTTAGTCGTGAAGCTCTATGTCTTATTCACAACTTTCTAGAGGGAAGGCAGCAAAGGGTAAAAATCAATGGGTCTTTTAGTAACTATAAACATCTTAGCTTAGGCGTCCCACAAGGATCAGTTCTTGGCCCCCTTCTCTTTAACATTTACATTAATGATCTGTTGTTCTCTATTGACGAAACAGATATCTGCAATTATGCAGATGATACAACTATTTATGCATGCGATAGGAACCTCAACAATGTTATTAGGAAGCTGGAAAATGATTCTAATTTTATTATTCAATGGTTTGCAGATAATTTTATGAAGTTAAATACAGATAAGTGTCACTTATTAGTGCTAGGGAAAAGTGCCAACCAATCAGTTACGGTAAATATGGGTAACAGTAGTATCGAGAATACAGATCAGGAAAAACTGCTAGGTGTCACAATCGATAATAAACTTACTTTTGAAACGCACATCACAAAGTTATCTAAAAAGGCCGGCAATAAACTTTTTGCACTTTCTCGTCTGTCTCCCTATATGGACTCAAGCAAATTACGACTTTTAATGAGATCGTTCGTCATAAGCCAATTTCAGTAGCTACTGCCCGTTAGCTTGGATGTTTCATAGCAGAAATTTAAACAATAAAATTACTAAAATTCACGAAAGAGATTTAAGGATTGCATATAAGGACTATGAATCTAATTTTGAGACCGTATTGGAAAGGGACAACGCTGTGACCATCGACACTAAGAATCTACAAACACTTATCTTAGAAATGTTTAAAACTCAGAACAATTTAAGCCCTCCTTTTATGAGTGAGATTTTCAGGCAGCGAGAAATTATGATTAACCTAAGAAATGGCAATGAATTTTTCTTACCAAGGATTAAAACTGTACATTTTGGTTCTGAAACTGTAAGATATAGAGGGCCTCAACTTTGGTATCCTATCCCTGAAGAAATAAGAAATGTTGAATCCTTCCTGCAATTTAGGTCAAAGATAAAACAATGGCGCGGTAATGAATGCACATGTAGACTCTGCAGACCGTTCGTTCCAAACCTTGGATATATATAATCGTAAAATTTTTAACATTACTTTCATTTTACATTTTAGAATCTTTTATTGTACCATACACTACTCTTTTTATACGAATTATTATTAGCTTGTTTTAATCATTTATTTTATAACTTATATGGACTATTTTAAGTAGAATTTAAATAAGCATTTTAGATTTATTTAATAAATTATATGGACTATTTTAAGTAGAATCTTAATAAATATTATAGATTTTATTCAGTATTTTAAACAGTTGGCTTTAATTAGCAAAATTAACTTGTTAATCACGCTATATATTTACCAGCCAACTTTAAATAAATTGATTATTATTATTATTATTATTATATGTTCGTTTGATGAGTTCGGCTTTGAGATGCTCGTACGGTTCATCTGCTGGCGGCTGTATGAGGAGATCACGTATTTCTTGTGCAACCTCTGGTGGCAATGAGAAAATAACAAACGAAAACTTTGTTGACTGCGTGGTGACTCGTCGTGTGGTAAAAAAAGCTTCGACTTACGCGAAACAAACTACAGGGTCGTTTGGCCAGAATGGCGGTAATTTTATACTATAACCAGACACAGAAGGTAGTTCTCGTGATGGTTGTGCTGCTGCTGTATCCTGATGGCTAAATTGTTGTGCTCATTAACATGCTGGTTCTTAGCGATGAGAGTTTTATTGCTATCAGAAATGAGAAAAAACCTGTTGGGGCACTTTAAAAGACTAGAGAAGTATCGTATGTCTGTTGAGAATTGTTAAATTTCATTAAAATGGAGGAACAGTAATGCAAAATACATTGAAGTAAGAAGGGAAGAAACCAAAAACAAGCAGTGGAAAGAGTCAAAGTATACTATTCAAATAAATAAATATTCTGAAAAATTAAAAATGCTGCATTTAAAGCGTATTAGGTACTCACCACTAAACCACGTTGTGTCTGGATTTTCAACGACAAGGGTGAGACAGAAAGTCTACGCAAATTATATAGTCATGTCATGCATGCAAAAATAGTCGAAAACAATATGCATGTATGTGGGCATAAAATAAAACAATTAATTCATTAATTACCGTAACTGTTGCTTGTGAAAGTAGATGGAAATGTCTTGACTGTTTAACACTGAATAACTCTCAAATCTTTCCTTTCACTTTGGTAAACGACACTGTTTTCTTCGGGTTAAATGAAATAGAAATGCCCTCCATCACAGACTCTCTACCATCTTTTGAAATCCTGTCTAAAGTAAGTAACCTTCCTAACCTATCTGACTATGATACAGATGAGAACATTAACTCTAACATTACTTCAGAATATGCCTCTGTAAAAGATATTGCTTCTATGGAGTTATCGGATAAAGATTTTGCACTTTTTCATATGAATATTAGAAGCCACTCTCTTCATTTTGATGAATTTCATGCTTTACCCTCTAGCCTTGGTATTAAATTTCAAGTTATTGGCCTATCTGAAATTAAGGTTACATCTGATGTTCAAGTGAAAGCAAATATTGAACTACCTGGTTATAATTTTCATTACACCCCCTCCCACAGCTCAGCTGGTGGTGTTGGAATATATGTTAGATCCAATCTGGAAGCTAACAAGCGGGATGATCTTTGTGTGCGTGATGCTGATTTTGAAACTGTGTGGGTTGAGATTTGTAATCCAAAGGCAAAAAATGTGATTTGTTGCTGTGTCTATAGACATCCAAATTCTGATATCAGCAAGTTTAATGACCATCTTCATGGGAAAATTGAGGGTTTGGCAAAAGAAAATAAGTTGATTGTTATTATGGGTGACTTTAACATAGACTTATTGAAATATGATTGCCACTCTGCTACAAATGAATTTGTGAACATGATGTTTTCTCATCACTTCCAGCCAGCCATCTTACATCCTACACGCATCACTGACACTTCTTCTACCATCATTGATAATATCTATGTAAATAATGCCACAGAAAGTAACATATACGGAGGGAATATTTTATCCTGTATCTCTGACCACCTTCCTCAATTTACTGTTCTGTACAACAATGCCCCTGAGTATAAAACCTCATCCTTTTATGTCCATGATTAGAAAAACTTAAATGAGGAAAATTTCATTTCGGGCTACAGAAAATAATGAAAATTAGAGATAAACTATTCCACCAATTCAAACTGACAAAGTCTACAAGCGACCTTAATGCATACAAAAAATTTAGGAACCGCATTGCAAATGAAATAAAAGAAAGTAAGAACAATTATTACCATCAATACTTTGATGAACATAAAGGCAATATGAAATTGTTATGGCAAGGGATAAAGAACATTATAAGTCTTAAACCTGGAAATGTTGAAACCATCTCATGCTTAAAGGATGAGAATGATACAAAAACTTCAGACCCTGCCAAAATGGCCGAGGAATTTAACAACTATTTCACTACTGTTGCTTGTGGCATCACACAAAAAATCCCAAGAGCCCCTAAATCTCCATTGGATTATTTGTCTAATCTGGATTTAAATTCTTTCTTCATTTCTCCTTGTACAGCCTCTGAGGTGTCTTCTCTTATACAATCATTAAAACTTGGCAAATCAAGTGGACCAAACAGTATACCTGTCAAGCTTCTGAAAATTCTTGAAGAACCAATCTCAAATGATCTCTCTGTACTTATCAATGAATCTTTTGTATCAGGGATATTCCCTGATAACTTGAAAATTGCCAAGGTGGTGCCAGTCTTCAAGAAGGGACTTACCACACTAAAATCTAACTACAGGCCCATCTCTCTCCTTTCTATCTTCAGCAAAATCTTTGAAAAAGTAATGCACCAACGTCTGTATAAATTTCTTGAAACTTATGAAATACTATTTTGTATGCAATTTGGCTTTCGCACAGGTCACTCAACCGACCATGCTCTTATTAGTTTGACTGAAACTATCAAGTCATCACTTGATAAGGGCAGGGTTGGTTGTGGAATCTTCATCGATCTCCAAAAAGCTTTTGACACAGTTAACCATGGCATACTCTTAAAGAAATTGGAACATTATGGTATCCGAGGAATTGCATTGAATTGGTTCAAATCGTATCTCAATAACCGGAAACAGTATGTTTCTGTAAATGGCCATTCCTCATCCTTACGTGAAATATCCTGTGGTGTCCCACAAGGATCGGTACTTGGACCACTTCTGTTTCTTATTTACATCAATGATTTAACAAATTCATCTAAGTTTTTCTCCTTTCTTCTTTTTGCTGATGACACCAATATCTATTGTGAATCTGATGATCCTGCTTTACTCACAAAGAAAGTTAATAGAGAACTGAAGAAAGTTAAATTATGGCTTGACTCTAACAAACTTGCCCTTAATATAAGTAAAACTAATTATGTATTGTTTCACTCTCCTCGAAAGGAACTTGCAAATGATCTTAATATTAAAATTGGTAAACAGAATATTCAAAAGACAATGTATGTAAAATTCTTAGGGATTCTTATGGATGAACATCTTACTTGGAAGCATCACACCTCTGAACTTTGTAAAAAATTGTCCAGAACCTCTAGTATTTTCTTCAAAGTGCGACATCACTGCTCACTCCCCATGCTTATCAGCCTCTATAACTCACTATTTTCTTCTTTTATAAACTATGGCATCATTGTATGGGGTCTTACCTTTGAATCCTACTTACACCAACTATTTCGATTGCAGAAGAAAGTCCTTCGCTGTATCAAATTTGAACCATTCTCCGCTGCCTCATCACCAATTTTCAAATCATTAAAGGTTCTTAAAATTGAAGATACCTTGCGCTTGAATATTCTAACCTTTGTTTATAAATCCATCAATAAACCATCTCCTCCTTATTTTCATGGCTATTTCCAGCCAAATTCAGCCATCCATAAAATTGCAACCCGTCAAGCAACCAGAGGGGGTCTTTTTAAATCGTTTAAAAATACCACTTTGAACGGACTACAAACCATCCAATATTATGGTTCTAAAATTTGGAACACCCTTCCACTATTTATTTGTGTTGCTAGCTCTCCTACAACTTTTCGGTCTAAATTGAAAACTCATTTCATCGATGCATATGTCTAATAAATTCCCAATAAACTATAATATACCTACATACTCGGTCTCTATTAGATGAATCTGGCGATTTTGTATTTTGTATTCTTATTTCATTTTATGAAATCATTTTTCCTTCATTAATTCATTAATCCAATTTTTTATGGGGGGGCTCTCTCTCGATTAGTTAATCTACTTAGAGAGCTCCTCCTCAATCAATCAATTTTAAATACAATCTTGTATGGTATGGGCAGCTGAAACAATGCTCCACCATTTGGAATAGTTTCCAAGAGGCTGTCCTATCATCAACATTTAGATATGCATTTAGAGAAACAACCCATGAAATATGACACAACATAGTATCACAAACAACTCAAACAAAGAGACCTCGCGACAGGAGGAAGCAGAGTGACATACATAACATAATGTAACACAACCTAACATAGCATAGCATAACATAACATATAACTGTTGTTGTTGGATTATATTGAAAGATTATATGACCGGTATTTTTTGTTTTTGTTTTGTTGTATTCACTACAATAAAGGAAGATCCTCATCAGTGTTGACAGTTTCATCATTATCATGATCATTTTCAACTTCTATCTCATCATCTGAGACAGACTCTTCACTGCTCTCCTCGTGCATCTCTTCTTCATGTCGCGTAACATTACTTTTATACTTGGAAGAAAATTCACATTGATCACATTTATACTGACTCATGGCTAGCTGTTTACTTATAATTACCAACTAACTCTTAAATCCCTGAATTCTAGAGTCTCAACTCGCTTGATTTTATAGATAAGTTCCTCCATTCAATATGATACGGGAGAGGGACTGAATGATATTTCCGAATAAACAGAACTTAATCCTTGGATAATGCTAACTAATCCTGATTAATGACTACTCCATTCTAGCTAATCATTCCTAGTCATTACCTTCTCAATACTTGATCCTCAATACATCCTTGATTATCATTCCTAATCATTACCTGATCATTAGTTGATCCTTCACTGATCCTTACTAATCCTTACCAATCATACCTATTCATTACCTGATCATCAGTAGATCCTTAAGTGATCCTTGATAATCCTTACCGTCACTACTGATCATCAGTTGATCTTTAACTAATCCTCACTAATCCTAACTAATCATTCCTAATCATTACCTTATCATTACTTGATCCTTAACTGATCCTCACTAATCCTAACTAATCATCCCTAATCATTACCTTATCATTACTTGATCCTTAACTGATCCTCACTAATCCTAACTAATCATTCCTAATCATTACCTTATCATTACTTGATCCTTAACTGATCCTCACTAATCCTAACTAATCATCCCTAATCATTACCTTATCATTACTTGATCGTTAACTGATCCTCACCAATCCTTACCAATCATACATAATCACTACCTGATCATCAGTAGATCTTTTACTGATCCTTGATAATCCTAGCCAATGATACCTAATCATTAGCTGATCATGAGGTCATCCTTAACTGATCCTCAGTGATCCTTATAGTCATTCATAGTCATTACTGATCATCAGTTGATCCTTAGCTGATCCTCACCAATCCTTACCAATCATACATAATCATTACCTGATCATCAGTTGATCCTTAGCTGATCCTCATTAATCCTTACCAATCATACTTAATCACTACCTGATCCTTAGTTGTTCCTTAACTAATCCTTACGAATCCTTACTAATCATTCTTAATCATAACCTCATCATTAGTTGATCCTTAACAGATCCTTCTAATCCTAACTATTCATTACTAATCATAGCTAGTCTTTACATAATCATTAGTTGATCTTTAACTGATCCTGGCTTTATCCATTCAACATTTATCCTTACTAATCCTGACTAATAATTTCTTATCATAACCCAATCCTTATTAGTCCTTGCCTAGATTTTATTAATCTTCAGCAGTACTGTGGAGGGTGTTCAGTCGGGATAAACTGAAGATTAATAAAATCTAAGCAAGGATTAATAAGGATTGGGTTATGATAAGACATTATTAGTTATTACATTATAAGGATTAAGTTTTGTTTTAAAGTGACTCGAAATCTTGGCTATCAGCCAATCAGATTACAGAGATTTTCTGTTTCTAGAAAAATCTTTCAATGTGACGTCACGGGATTTCCCCGCTTCTGGAAAAATCTTTCGAATGTGGGGCTCAGTGATTTCCTAATTTTGCTGAGTCATCTTCATTAGCCAATCAGATTGCAGGAATTTTTCTGCCTCTGGAAAAATCTTTTGAATGTGACGTCAGGGGGATTTCCTCGAGGGAATTACTTATTTCGGTTTCGAGTCTTCGGATTGAAAGAGATTTGACGCGTACATTCGAACGTCGCATTCGAAAGTTTCTGATTTGTTCTTTGAATTTAATTTCGAGCCGAGAACGTGAATTTGCCAGTTCCTCCATATTTTTGTGTTTTCTTGCGATTTATTTAACAAATTCTTATCATCTTATAAGTGCATGGAAAATCTGAAATAATTCATTGAATATAATCAAGAGATCTTCTTTTTATTGCTGTAAAAAGCTTTTTCATAAACAAAACCGTTTTTTAGTAAGCTTTTTATGGGTTTTTTATCAGCTTTGGCGATGTTTTGCAGCTTCAAACTAACTTTCCACAACCTGTCGTTTTCGATTATTTTTTACTGTTCATGCTCTTTTCAATTCTCGAAGACTCCCGCGCATGCGTGATCTTAACACTAAAATAAAATAAAAATTCTACTGCGCATGCGTGCGCCAGGACGCCTACTTCCTCTCCTACTAAAGGATCAAAAATACTGCTAAAGGTTCAGTGTCATATTAATCTGTTAGGCCGGAGAGAATGAAAAACATGTCAATTGTTGCGAATGATATCAGCGTCAAGGCGCTCTTCCTTTGCATACGACCATACCACCATGAGTATACCGGTTCTCGTCCGATCACCGTAGTCAAGCATGGTCGGGCCAGGTCAGTACCTGTTTGTGTGACCGCCTGGGAACACCTGGTGTTGTAGGCTTCCATTTTTATTTTCACTTTAAGTTTCAAGACATTGATGGCTAAATTGTTGTGCTCATTAACATGCTGGAACCTAGCGAAGAGAGTTTTATTTGTGTCAGAAATGACACAAACCTGTTGGGGCACTTTAAAAGACTAGAGAAATATTGTATGTGTGTTGAGAATTGTTAAATTTCATTAAAATGGAGGAACAGTAATGCAAAGTACATTGAAGTAAGAAGGGAAGAAACCAAAAGCAAGCAGTGGAAAAAGTCAAAGTATACTATTCAGAAAAATAAATAATCTGAAAAATTTAAAATGCTGCATATGAAGCGTGTTAGGTACTCACCACTAAACTATGTTGTGTCTGGATTTTCAACGACAAGGGTGAGACAGAAAGTCTACGCAAATTATATAGTCATGTCATGCATGCAAAAATAGTCGATGCATGTGTGCGGGCATAAAATAAAACCATTAATTCATTGATTACCGTAACTGTCGCTTGTGAAAGTAGATGCGGTTATTTGTAATACATACTTACGATAATGGATATTGCAATGTCTTCTTGGACGCCTCCATTTCTCCTGGATGTCAGTTCCTGCACGTCGCCACGTTTTATTGCTATGAGAAATGAGAAATAACCTGTTGGGGCACTTTAAAAGACTAGAGAAATATCGTATGTCTGTTGAGAATTGTTAAGTTTCATTAAAATGAAGGAACAGTAATGCAAAGTACATTGAAGTAAGAAGGGAAACAACCAAAAACAAGCAATGGAAAAAGTCAAAGAATAATGTTAGCTTATATAATCAACAAGCATCAAGAGGCTTATTTGTTGAAGTTTTCGTCATGTTGATAAAGTGAACGGGTAGTTGCTGCATCAAAATGAGAGCCTATCTGTTGGTATCAATTCTCCTTCTTGGACTGTGTTGTTTCGTGTTTGCAACACCCGAAGGTGAGAATGCTTCAATTCATGATATCGCTGACAAATAAAGCTACACATTTTGTTTGCCATCTTATGAATGTTCACAACAATCACTGAAGATTACTAACTGTGTTTATTGCAGCTCCTGAACAGAATGATGAGGTTGCAAAGTTAGAATCTGAAGATGAAGACGAAGTAATGGAAGATGAATCTGATGATGAACCGAATGATGATGAATCGTCTGAAATGACATCTGATGAGAATGACGAAGACGCCATCAACATTGCAACTCAGAACAGCCCAATAATTCGTCGCAGAAGGAACCGTCGAAGATGGAGCCGTCGCAGATGGGGCCGTCGCAGAGTGGTTCGTCGCAGAGTGGTTCGTCGCAGATGGGTTCGTCGCAGATGGAGTCGTCGCAGATGGAGTCGTCGCAGATGAAGTCGTCGTAGGTTTTAAGAAAGAAAGGCTCTGTATTAACGAACATGTTTAAAAACAAACTTCCAGCATTAGTGTGATATTTTTACCACGTCTTTTTCTCATTACATACCTGAGTTGAGCATTAATGATTTTTGGCCTTTATGCGTTCAATAGCTTGCACTGTTTCTGAACATATAGCAACGAGAGGCATGTGGTGAAAATAGCTATCATGATACCTAACATGAAATTGCAGAAACATATATGCAAAACGTATGACGTAAACTATGAAATTCATAGAGATGTTCATGTCAAGCGCCGTGATTATGATAATTTTTCCATAAAACTTGGTTCACACAAGGCATTATGGGCGCAGCAAATTAAAATAGATTAAATTCGCCGATGATGCGCTTCTCGAAGCGCCACAAGATATTTGTTTGATCACATTTGTGAGCGAAGCGAAGGGAAGCGCAAATAATTTTACGGTTTCAAAATGGCGACCACGACGAAAAGAAATATCACGTCACAGGATTCGAGAAACTTTACTGAAATGCTAGCTGAAAGAAAAAGAAGAATACATTTAAGACACCAGGTCTTGTTGGAAATATATCCAACGATGGAACCAAGGAGTATTGTTGTATTTTAGCGTAGTAATGTTAGCTTATATAATCAACAAGCATCAAGAGGCTTATTTGTTGAAGTTGTCGTTATGTTGATAAAGTGAACGGGTAGTGGCATGTTCCACCGTCTGTTTCGATAACAAAGTTTAAGAAGTTCTTCTGACATTTACCATTTTCAAACAAGTTTTCCTCTGAATCATTGATCTCCCTTGACCAAGGGATCATGACATTTAAAATATTAAACAATCTCTGCCTTGCAAACTTATGACAAAATTTCACCAAAAGATCTCAAATGACAGAATATAATACACGAAGTCATGGAGTTCTGCAAACCCCCAAAGTTTAGCCAGAATATTCGAAGAGAGCTTTCTATTGCTCTGGTACTAAAAATTGGAATAACATCCGTAATGATATTCGAGAGAAACATTCCATCACTCTTTCTAAATCAGATTTCAGACAACACCTTTTGAACCAACAAACCCCAAACACGAACCCTTGGTAGAGCCGCCCGTTAGTTTTAAATTGAATTTCTTATATTTAGTATTTCTGGTTGTCGTTCTGTATTTAAATTTAGTTTACTATTTCTTATATTATTTCATAATTGTTAATTCATGCATTAGCTGAAAGAGTTTAAGTGTTAAAATAATGATAAAATGAAAAATGAAAATGAAATGAAAATGAATGACGGGATGATAAATCTGGCGCGTTTTTTTGAAGCATGCGCTATAAGGCATTATCGCAGTTGGTTACTTGGGATGGGATCGAAGTGATCGAATATGATTCACACGATTTTCAAATAAATTCGCTGCCCATTATTCGCTATAAGAACCCAATGCGCATTATGCGCTCACAATTCGCCTTCTTGGGCAGGCTCATTAATTTACTTGATTTGCTTCAAATCGGAGGAAAAATTGATTCAAACGGCCAATTATCAAAGTATAAAGTTCACATTTGGAAATTATTGAGACAATAATTCAATTCGCTGCGCCCACAATGCTCTGTATGAACTAGGCGACAATTTCATTCTGCTCTGAATAATTACTATTGCATGAAAGATATGCAAGCTAGTTCTGCTGTCTAGAATTACAATAGAAAGCACCTGTGGGGAGAACATGTTCTCCCCTTCGAGTTTATTTATACAGCAGGGAATGACACAAGTAAAAACAACTTTTTCTTTTCAACTCTTATCTCAATCAAATCCCATAAAACACACCTGAACTCCAATCCTATAAATTCACTATCCCGTTCCACACGCAAGTCATGTGGTGTTTTGGTGTTCTTTATTTACGCCCACGCTTTCAATGAAAACTATCTTAATTGAAAAGCTGCGCCGCACCGCTGCTCCTCAACAGCACCATTTTTGCAAAAATGCATAGACTCGTTACTTTGCGTCCCTGTGTTTCTTCTCAATTCTTCGCTTCACCAACAGGGAATTATCACATTTGAGCATTACAAATCGAAACTCGGGAACAAATTTTTGTTCCTCCATTCAAAATACGTCGTTCTGATTTGTCAATTCAAATATTTTCATGGATATAGAGGCCAATAACGACGTTTGTGCCAGAAATATTTACCCCCCCTCCCCCTGGTTTTCAAGATTAGCTGGGCATAGCATTCAGTGTGATCAGACCTACAATCCTGGCCTGAAATGCTGGAACGCTGCTAATATTTTCATTCCGTTTTGCAAGATATTCTCCCCTCCCCCCGATACAATGTTGTTCTTTGTTCACTGTGCCTATTTTTCAGCGGGTAATTGCTATCCAAGACTATGCTACATGCCTTACAAGCAACAATCAACATTGTTTTGGGGGGGGGGGAGGGGTGGAGAGTTACCTGACAAGCATTTGTTGTTTGTGCTCTAAGAGGCCGCGTATTGTGTTTCATTTAGTAATATTTTCAACCGTTCCAAGTCTTTTTGGCAAGGATTGAAGCATAATGTTATGCTTTTGCAATAATTTTGACCGAAAATCGCCATTTAGCATAAAATCTAGCATAATCTGAAATCTAGCATAATTCTGGCATAATTTTAACATCTTTTGTCAAAGGTGTTGCTTCCGCTGCTGCTTCCTCAACCTGGTTTGATTGGTTAATTCGGAACTATGATATAAAACCACATCTTATTGTTTTATGATAAAAAAGAAAACTGCAAGGGAATATCTTGAAAATGTTCCACAGAAATTATTGAAGTTGATTAAGAAAAACGGCCATCAATATGAATTTTTTTGCGATGCTTTCAACTTTTCAAAAATCTTTCCCATAATTGTCTTTGCATTATATTAGCAGAAGCTTAAGTTAGCCCCTATCTAAAAAATATCGGAAAAAAGTAAACCAAGGGGTGCTAATTTGAGGATTTACGGTAATCCAGGGTACAAAATGGGTGTAGGTCGTGGCTAGCTGAGAACGTACAATCCTTGCCAAAAAGACTTGGAACGGTTGAAAATATTGTTAAGTGAAAGACAATACGCGGCCTCTTAGAGCACAAACAACAAATGCTTGTCAGTTAACTCTCCATCCCCTCCCCCCCCAAAACAATGTTGATTGTTGCTTTTATGGCATGTAGCATAGTCGTGGATAACGATTACCCGCTGAAAAATAGGCACAGTGTGCAAAGATCAACATTGTATCGGGTGGAGGGGAGAACATTTTGCAAAACGGAATGAAAATATTAGCAGCGTTCCAGCATTTTTGGCCAGGAGTGTAGCTACAAGGAAATTGGCTTCCAAGATCGTAAGAACTTGTACTGTTGGGGTGCAGGGAGGCCTGTGATCATACTACCATCTAACCACAAATCGCTGATAACAAGTTGATAGCTGAAGATTCGCACACTCTCCTTGTTATATTGAATCCAGCAGTATAAATCCAGCACTATTAATATTTTTTCGTGCTTCATTTATATTCAATCGTTGCATGATGCAATCATAGCATCAATTACTTATCTTCTTCATTCATTTTACACCTCTCTACCTTCTTTCTTGTACTTTATTTACTCGATTTTTGCCATTCAATTATACTAATCAAATGGCAGAAATATTATATTATTAATATTTTGATGACTATGGTATGCTATTAAATATATCTTGCCTTCTATGAAATCAAGACAAGGCACTTGGTCTGAGCACCTACCTACTTCGTTTTCACATCCCCACAGCCCACCGTTTACGTAAAGCGTGGACCAGAATAGTTTGAAGCACTAAGTAATTCACGTTTCAATGTCCTGACTTGGTACTTATTTTTGCCAATTTTCTTTGATTATTTCGGAAGTCAAATTACAATGGTCTTATTATTACGATTTTCTGTTCTGAGTTCCTTCAAAGATTACTTGCTTCAAAGTTGGATATTACAGCTGGAACATTATGCAAACCCACTTCTTCATTTTGTGATTTGCAACAAGAAGATAATAATGAATGTCTCATTTTTTGCAAGCATTCTTTACTTTGCCTGTTTCTGTACAGTACAATCAATGCATTTGTGAAGGTGTTTGAATAGAAAAGAATGTCTGACAAAGAAGCAATTAGAAGATATTCCGATGAATGAATTTGTTTATTCGCATATTGAATCACGAGTGAAGCAATAGCATTGGCAACAAATCCCATGTATGACACGATAGCTGCTATTAAAAGCAGCAACTCTGTTTTATACAATTCATGCACATATTGTGGCTCTTCTCCTACCCTTCCATCTTGTGCGTTAAAGTGAATTGCGTTTTCAACAACATGGCGGTGAATCCTTTGATATCCTCGAATGTAAATCACCAAAATGACAACCATGAATGTAAGCATTGCAAAGGTTGCAAAGGCGGTAAAGTAGATATAACTATTAGCCCACGACGACGGTAGCACAATGGCATAAAGTAATGAGAATACAATGACAAAGACAATGTCACAAAATATTACAACATATATCGATGGTCTTCTGAAGAGCTTTTGCAATCTTGATGGAGATGTGTTTATATCAGTGATCATATGTAAATAACGATCGATTCCAACCAGCAGTGCAGTGTCAAGGTTATAGAGATGCCAGGAAAAGTGAGAAGTACAAGTAATGTGCAGACAACCAGTGGTTGACTTTTTTCTATTGGCCAGTATGAAATCACCACCAAAGGTATGCCAACTATCCCAGTAATACAATCCGAAATGCTAATAACAACTATCATTACATTTGAAGCATTCTTTGTTGATTGCTTTGTGGCAATGAACGAAGTAATGAGCAAGGCATTGACAATAATAACGGCGGGACTATACATCATGAAAATTGCTGCAATATATTGATTTGCTTCCATGATTGAGGTGTTAGACTGTAGTTGTTTTCACAAGAAAGCTGAATGTAGCTACTACGCTGGCTGGTTTTCAATATTGGGACGAGACGAAAAGTATCATGATAACATAAGAGATCCATTTGTTCTGTTATACTGAAAGTATATGTCAATCAATTTTTAAACATGTTAACAGGTGATGCATTCACGACAAGAGAACACGAAAATTTCCGACTGAGAAAGACCCATCAATTATGAATTCTTTAAATTGAAAGCTCCTTAAATATTAAATTTTTACCAACACAAATTTGTAAATTGTCTTGTAAATAATTGTTGTTTTGGGAATTCCTTTTACATATCTAATTGTTGGGTAAAGCTTTTTTCAAATGATGGACTGGATGCTGTTTTTCCAGCACTAATGGATTTGCGCTGCGCAGCAGCAAGTAATCTTTAAAACGTGCTGCAAATCTGACGGGAGTCGACTTTTCAAGTCACAATAGAAAATGTCAGACATCTGCCAATTGAAGTGCTGTGTTTGCTATCATGCTCAGTGGGGCTCTGCAGCAAACGTCGAAAATTCAACAAAACTCCCTAGAAAATACCTGCGCAGAAATTATCATCCCATTCACGGACTCAACGGATTCTTTACATTTGTTCTCTTCAGCACATATGTTTTAATCAATTATGGAACTGCCCGTATTTGTGAGAGCCCGGGGCGTGCATCTCCGGAGAATTCGACACTTATTGGGGGAAGGGGGGGGGGTGTGGTAATGTAATGGTGGTCGAGCTACCATTACGTAATTGAACTCAAATAAGACTCAGTTCGTGCGAATACGTGACAATCAATTATGAAATATATGTATCTGATAATACGAGAATAAGAATGAATTAAATTGCAATTGACAAAGCTATTTACACTATACATGATAGACATTGATTGACATGAGACACGTGATTACAATAATTACGTGAATACGAGGCTACGCGATAATGAGAATGTAATCCTGTTACAGTAATACCGGGGGCCTAAAACGTGGGGTTGATCCTTGCCAAAAAGACTTGGAACGGTTGAAAAAATTACTAAGTGGAACACAATACGCCGCCTCTTAGAGCAGAAATAACAAATGCTTGTCAGGTCACTGTCCATCCCCTCCTTCAAAAAAACAATGTTAATTTTTACTTGTAAAGCATCTAGAATACTCATGGATAGCGATTACCCGAGGAAGAATAGGCACAGTGTGCAAAAATCAACATTGTACCGGGGGAGGGAGAAAATTTTGCAGAACGGAATGAAAATATTAGCAGCGTTCCAGCATTTTTGGCCAGCATTGTAGCACAAACCGCGACGTGCAGGAACTGACATCTAGGAAAAATGGAGGCGTCCAAGAAGACATTGCAATATCCATATTCGTAAGTATGTATTACAAATAACCGCATCTACTTTCACAAGCGACAGTTACCGTAATTAATAAATTAATTGTTTTATTTTATGCCGACACACATGCATACCATTTTCAACTATTTTTGCATGAATGACATGATTACTAGATAGTAGGAGATGAAGTGCGTGTCCGAGCCCACCTGGCGCACGCATGCGCATTAGAATTTTTATTTTATTTTAGTGTTAAGATCACGCATGCGCGTTCGAATGCGGCGTTCGAATGTACGCGGCAAATCTCTGTCATGAGAAATCAGAAACTTCTAGAATCTGGTAAAGTTAGTTTGAAGTTGCAAAACATCGCCAAAGCTGATAAAAAACCCATAAAAAACTTAATAACTAAAAAACGGTGTTGTTTATAAAAAATATTTTTACAGCAATAAAAAGAAAATCTCTTGATTATATTGAATGACTTATTTCATATTTTCCATGCATTTATAAGATGATAAGAAATTGTTAAATAAATCGCAAGAAAACACAAAAATATTGAGGAACTGGCAAATTCACGTTCTCGGCTCGAGATTGAATTCAAAGAACCAATCAGAAACTTTCGAATGCGGCGTTCGAATGTACGCGTCAAATCTCTGTCATGAGAAATGGGAAATCAGAAATTTCTAGAACTTTTCCGAGGGGAAATCCCCTGACGTCACATTGAAAAATTTTTCTATTAACAGAAAATCTCTGCAATCTGATTGGCTGATAGCCAAGATTTCGAGTCACTTTAAAACAAAACTTGAAATGGACATTATTCAAAACAAAATGTGCAAGCTGTTGAAGAAACTATTTTAACACGTTTCAAGAAGAAAGACGCCATGAAAAAGAGGCCATTTTCTACATTAGCAAACAATAATATCTAAACCTTTTTATAAGCATTGTTATATCCTACTATATGGAAATGCTGGAGTACTATTAAATGTTTGTTCATACACTGCAGCATCCTCAGAATCACTAGCTTCCTCTTCTTCGTCATTCTTTGCTTGACGTATGATGAGATATTTTCTTTTCTCAATAGCATAATCTAAGGCCTCTTGCATATCCATATCATCTTCCCTTTGGGCTTTTTGCATCGTTGCTATAACTGCAGTTACAACAGCATCATTTTCAAAACTTCTATTATATAAAAATCTACGTCTGAAAACTTGCAATATGTTTTCATCTTCATCCACTTCCTTACGCATAGAAGGCCATACATTCCCTAAAGGAAGATCCTCATCAGTGTTGACAGTTTCATCATTATCATGATCACTTTCAACTTCTATCTCATCATCTGAGTCAGACTCTTCACTGCTCTCCTCGTGCATCTCTTCTTCATGTCGTGCAACATTACTTTTATACTTGGAAGAAAATTCACATTGATCACATTTATACTGACTCATGGCTAGCTGGTTACTTATAATTACCAACTAACTCTTAAATCCCTGAATTCTAGAGTCTCAACTCGCTTGATTTTATAGATAAGTTCCTCCATTCAATATGATACGGGAGAGGGACTGAACGATATTTCCGAATAAACAAAACTTAATCCTTGGATAATGCTAACTAATCCTGTTTAATGACTACTCCATTCTAGCTAATCATTCCTAGTCATTACCTTCTCAATACTTGATCCTCAATACATCCTTGATTATCATTCCTAATCATTACCTGATCATTAGTTGATCCTTCACTGACCCTTACTAATCCTTACCAATCATACCTTTTCATTACCTGGTCATTAGTAGATCCTTAACTGATCCTTGCTAGTCCTTGTCAATCTTTCCTAATCATCATCTGATCATCAGTAGATCCTTAACTGATCCTTGATAATCCTTACAGTCATTCATAATCATTACTGATCATCAGTTGATCTTTAACTAATCCTCACTAATCCTAACTAATCATTCATAATCATTAACTTCTCATTACTTGATCCTTAACTGATCCTCACTAATCCTAACTAATCATTCCTAATCATTACCTTATCATTACTTGATCCTTAACTGATCCTTACTAATCCTAACTAATCATTCCTAATCATTACCTTATCATTACTTGATCCTTAACTGATCCTTTCTAATCCTAACTAATCATTCCTAATCATTACCTTATCATTACTTGATCCTTAAATGATCCTTTCTAATCCTAACTAATCATTCCTAATCATTACCTTATCATTACTTGATCCTTAACTGATCCTTTCTAATCCTAACTAATCATTCCTAATCATTACCTTATCATTACTTGATCCTTAACTGATCCTTACTAATCCTAACTAATCATTCCTAATCATTACCTTATCATTACTTGATCCTTAACTGATCCTTTCTAATCCTAACTAATCATTCCTAATCATTACCTTATCATTACTTGATCCTTAACTGATCCTTACTAATCCTAACTAATCATTCCTAATCATTACCTTATCATTACTTGATCCTTAACTGATCCTTTCTAATCCTAACTAATCATTCCTAATCATTACCTTACATTACTTGATCCTTAATGATCCTTTCTAATCCTAACTAATCATTCCTAATCATTACCTTATCATTACTTGATCCTTAACTGATCCTTTCTAATCCTAACTAATCATTCCTAATCATTACCTTATCATTACTTGATCCTTAACTGATCCTTACTAATCCTAACTAATCATTCCTAATCATTACCTTATCATTACTTGATCCTTAACTGATCCTTATTAATCAGAACTATTCATTACTAATCATTACCTTATCATTACTTGATCCTTAACTGATCCTTATTAATCAGAACTATTCATTACTAATCATTACCTTATCATTACTTGATCCTTAACTGATCCTTGCCAATCCTAACCAATCATACTTAATCATTAGCAGATCATCAGTTGATCCTCAACTGATCCTTACGAATCCTTACTAATCATTCTTAATTATTATCAGGTCATCAGTTGATCCTTAGCTGATCCTCACCAATCCTTACCAATCATACATAATCATTACCTGATCATCAGTAGATCTTTTACTGATCCTTGATAATCCTAGCCAATCATACCTAATCATTAGCTGATCACGAGTTCATCCTTAACTGATCCTCAGTGATCCTTATAGTCATTCATAGTCATTACTGGTCATCAGTTGATCCTTAGCTGATCCTCACCAATCCTTACCAATCATACATAATCATTACCTGATCATCAGTTGATCCTTAGCTGATCCTCATTAATCCTTACCAATCATACTTAATCATTAGCAGATCATCAGTTGGTCCTTAACTGATCCTTGCTAGTCCTTATCAATTTTCCCTAATCATCATCTGATCATCTGTTGATCCTTACTAGTCCTTACCACTCATTCCTAATCACTACCTGATCCTTAGTTGTTCCTTAACTAATCCTTACGAATCCTTACTAATCATTCTTAATCATTAACTGATCATTAGTTGTTCCTTAACAGATCCTTCTAATCCTAACTATTCATTACTAATCATAGCTAGTCATTACATAATCATTAGTTGATCTTTAACTGATCCTGGCTTTATCCATTCAACATTTATCCTTACTAATCTGACTAATAATTTCTTATGATAACCCAATCCTTATTAATCCTTGCCTAGATTTTATTAATCTTCAGCAGTAGTGTGGAGGGTGTTCAGTCGGGATCAACTGAAGATTAATAAAATCTAGGCAAGGATTAATAAGGAGTGGGTTATGATAAGAAATTATTAGTCAGATTAGTAAGGATAAATGTTGAATGGATAAAGCCAGGATCAGTTAAAGATCAACTAATAATTATGTAATGACTAGCTATGATTAGTAATGAATAGTTAGGATTAGAAGGATCTGTTAAGGAACAACTAATGATCAGTTAATGATTAAGAATAATTAGTAAGGATTCGTAAGGATTAGTTAAGGAACAACTAAGGACCAGGTAGTGATTAGGAATGAGTGGTAAGGACTAGTAAGGATCAACAGATGATCAGATGATGATTAGGAAAAATTGATAAGGACTAGCAAGGATCAGTTAAGGACCAACTGATGATCTGCTAATGATTAAGTATGATTGGTAAGGATTAATGAGGATCAGCTAAGGATCAACTGATGATCAGGTAATGATTATGTATGATTGGTAAGGATTGGTGAGGATCAGCTAAGGATCAACTGATGACCAGTAATGACTATGAATGACTATAAGGATCACTGAGGATCAGTTAAGGATGAACTCGTGATCAGCTAATGATTAGGTATGATTGGCTAGGATTATCAAGGATCAGTAAAAGATCTACTGATGATCAGGTAATGATTATGTATGATTGGTAAGGATTGGTGAGGATCAGCTAAGGATCAACTGATGACCTGATAATAATTAAGAATGATTAGTAAGGATTCGTAAGGATCAGTTGAGGATCAACTGATGATCTGCTAATGATTAAGTATGATTGGTTAGGATTGGCAAGGATCAGTTAAGGATCAAGTAATGATAAGGTAATGATTAGTAATGAATAGTTCTGATTAATAAGGATCAGTTAAGGATCAAGTAATGATAAGGTAATGATTAGTAATGAATAGTTCTGATTAATAAGGATCAGTTAAGGATCAAGTAATGATAAGGTAATGATTAGGAATGATTAGTTAGGATTAGTAAGGATCAGTTAAGGATCAAGTAATGATAAGGTAATGATTAGGAATGATTAGTTAGGATTAGAAAGGATCAGTTAAGGATCAAGTAATGATAAGGTAATGATTAGGAATGATTAGTTAGGATTAGAAAGGATCATTTAAGGATCAAGTAATGGTAAGGTAATGATTAGGAATGATTAGTTAGGATTAGAAAGGATCAGTTAAGGATCAAGTAATGATAAGGTAATGATTAGGAATGATTAGTTAGGATTAGTAAGGATCAGTTAAGGATCAAGTAATGATAAGGTAATGATTAGGAATGATTAGTTAGGATTAGAAAGGATCAGTTAAGGATCAAGTAATGATAAGGTAATGATTAGGAATGATTAGTTAGGATTAGAAAGGATCAGTTAAGGATCAAGTAATGATAAGGTAATGATTAGGAATGATTAGTTAGGATTAGAAAGGATCAGTTAAGGATCAAGTAATGATAAGGTAATGATTAGGAATGATTACTTAGGATTAGAAAGGATCATTTAAGGATCAAGTAATGATAAGGTAATGATTAGGAATGATTAGTTAGGATTAGAAAGGATCAGTTAAGGATCAAGTAATGATAAGGTAATGATTAGGAATGATTAGTTAGGATTAGAAAGGATCAGTTAAGGATCAAGTAATGATAAGGTAATGATTAGGAATGATTAGTTAGGATTAGTAAGGATCAGTTAAGGATCAAGTAATGATAAGGTAATGATTAGGAATGATTAGTTAGGATTAGTGAGGATCAGTTAAGGATCAAGTAATGAGAAGTTAATGATTAGGAATGATTAGTTAGGATTAGTGAGGATTAGTTAAAGATCAACTGATGATCAGTAATGATTATGAATGACTGTAAGGGTTATCAAGGATCAGTTAAGGATCTACTGATGATCAGATGATGATTAGGAAAGATTGATAAGGACTAGCAAGGATCAGTTAAGGATCTACTAATGATCAGGTAATGAAAAGGTATGATTGGTAAGGATTAGTAAGGGTCAGTGAAGGATCAACTAATGATCAGGTAATGATTAGGAATGATAATCAAGGATGTATTGAGGATCAAGTATTGAGAAGGTAATGACTAGGAATGATTAGCTAGAATGGAGTAGTCATTAAACAGGATTAGTTAGCATTATCCAAGGATTAAGTTTTGTTTATTCGGAAATATCGTTCAGTCCCTCTCCCGTATCATATTGAATGGAGGAACTTATCTAGTCCTTACCACTCATTCCTAATCACTACCTGATCCTTAGTTGTTCCTTAACTAATCCTTACGAATCCTTACTAATCATTCTTAATCATTAACTGATCATTAGTTGTTCCTTAACAGATCCTTCTAATCCTAACTATTCATTACTAATCATAGCTAGTCATTACATAATCATTAGTTGATCTTTAACTGATCCTGGCTTTATCCATTCAACATTTATCCTTACTAATCTGACTAATAATTTCTTAAATAAAATCAAGCGAGTTGAGACTCTAGAATTCAGGGATTTAAGAGTTAGTTGGTAATTATAAGTAACCAGCTAGCCATGAGTCAGTATAAATGTGATCAATGTGAATTTTCTTCCAAGTATAAAAGTAATGTTGCACGACATGAAGAAGAGATGCACGAGGGGAGCAGTGAAGAGTCTGACTCAGATGATGAGATAGAAGTTGAAAGTGATCATGATAATGATGAAACTGTCAACACTGATGAGGATCTTCCTTTAGGGAATGTATGGCCTTCTATGCGTAAGGAAGTGGATGAAGATGAAAACATATTGCAAGTTTTCAGACGTAGATTTTTATATAATAGAAGTTTTGAAAATGATGCTGTTGTAACTGCAGTTATAGCAACGATGCAAAAAGCCCAAAGGGAAGATGATATGGATATGCAAGAGGCCTTAGATTATGCTATTGAGAAAAGAAAATATCTCATCATACGTCAAGCAAAGAATGACGAAGAAGAGGAAGCTAGTGATTCTGAGGATGCTGCAGTGTATGAACAAACATTTAATAGTACTCCAGCATTTCCATATAGTACACTGGGGTTCCAAAAGTATTGCAACGTTTTGAAATTTCAAAATGGCGGGAGAAAACAGAGCAACAATTGTTATGTAAATCAGCTTATTATTTCATTGACAAATCAAGTTCAGATGAGAGCAAACAATAGATCAATTTAAAGATTGTTAATTCTATTTTCAAAAACAATAGCTAAATTCGAAATCAACAATGGAACTGTTTGAAAAAACTAATATTTTGTCATGTAGCCGCGTGATTTAATCACTGCTTTTAGACGTTGGGGAATGGAGGTATAAAGTTTGTCGAGGAAACTTTCTGGTATACGACTCCATTCTTCCTGTACTCTTGCAATCAACTGATCCTTGGTCTTCGGGAAAGTGGCAGAGTTATTATTTATTCTTCGTTTCATGTACAACCAGATGTTTTCGATAATATTTATATCTGGGCTCTGGGCAGGCCATGGAAGCAAAGGGACTTTCCGTAATTTCAGGTAAACTTTTGTATGTTTGGCAGTATGTGGGGTTGCATTGTCTTGCTGAAAAATGAATGCCTTCTCCTCCATCCCATAAATTTTTCCGCTACTTTGGAAAAGGTTATCTTGCAGCATACTGCAATATTTTTCTGCATTGACTTTGTTGCAGACGACAAGGTTTCCCACGCGGCTAGGCCCAATACATCCCCAGAACATAACAGATACTGCATTTCTTACAGTGGACTGATAGAGTTCAGAATTTCGGGCCTCAGAAGGAGTTCTCCAAACTCTCAATGTTTTAGAATCATTGCTGAGTCCAAACCTGCTCTCATCTGAAAAAACTACATCCCTCCATTCATCTTGAGTCCAATGGCTGACTGCCTTGGCCCATGCAACCCTACGAGCACGATTCTGGGGAGTAATGTACGTTTTTCTTGTACGGATGCAACTTTTAATGTTGTATTTGCGAAGAATACGTCTTACTAAAGTTTTAGACGGAGTTTTGTCTTGAAAAGATGATTCAAGGCTGCGAGATATACTTTTTAAATTCTCAAACCTCAGGCGCTTAGCAGCTCTGCAGACAAACCTCTCTCCTCGTGGAAACAATTTTTTTGGACGCCCACATCTTTTTCCCTTCTCGGCTGAATTCTCTAATTTGTACTTTTTGACTATTCTGCAGGCAGTACTTTTGTTGCAACCCATTTGAATTGCAATTTTCTGAAATGATAGCCCTGCTTTTCGCAAATTTATTATTGCCACTCTTTCCTCGAATTTTAATTCTCGTTTTTTAGTCATTGTTTTATATTTTCGGATATTTTTCATCAAAAAATTTTTTCCAAGAGTTTGTTTACAAAATTAATGATGTCAATAAATATTTTAATATTTCCCGCCGAAAAATTATCCCCAGGTCCCAAACTGGTGTCATAAATGGTCAATAAATATTGTCAATGGCCTAATGTTACTGAAGTGGTCGCCATTTTAATTTGAAACGTTGCAATACTTTTGGAACCCCAGTGTAGGATATAACAATGCTTATAAAAAGGTTTAGATATTATTGTTTGCTAATGTAGAAAATGGCCTCTTTTTAAAGGCGTCTTTCTTCTTGAAACGTGTTAAAATAGTTTCTTCAACAGCTTGCACATTTTGTTTTGAATAATGTCCATTTCAAGTTTTGTTTTAAAGTGACTCGAAATCTTGGCTATCAGCCGATCAGATTGCAGAGATTTTCTGTTAATAGAAAAATTTTTCAATGTGACGTCAGGGGATTTCCCCTCGGAAAAGTTCTAGAAATTTCTGATTTCCCATTTCTCATGACAGAGATTTGACGCGTACATTCGAACGCCGCATTCGAAAGTTTCTAATTGGTTCTTTGAATTCAATCTCGAGCCGAGAACGTGAATTTGCCAGTTCCTCAATATTTTTGTGTTTTCTTGCGATTTATTTAACAATTTCTTATCATCTTATAAATGCATGGAAAATATGAAATAAGTCATTCAATATAATCAAGAGATTTTCTTTTTATTGCTGTAAAAATATTTTTTATAAACAACACCGTTTTTTAGTTATTAAGTTTTTTATGGGTTTTTTATCAGCTTTGGCGATGTTTTGCAACTTCAAACTAACTTTACCAGATTCTAGAAGTTTCTGATTTCTCATGACAGAGATTTGCCGCGTACATTCGAACGCCGCATTCGAACGCGCATGCGTGATCTTAACACTAAAATAAAATAAAAGTTCTAATGCGCATGCGTGCGCCAGGTGGGCTCGGACACGCACTTCATCTCCTACTCTAGATACTTGCAGGATGCAATATGTGCTGCTCTTGAGTATGAAAAAATTGATGACATAATACACACATTTGTTTTATAAGCAACTGCTTTATAAGCAAGACAGTACTCGGCAAGGCAAAAAGTTAAGCAATTTTAGTATTGAATTGAAGACTGCTAAGTAATTTGAAAAATTGTGTTTTTAGTACTTAAAAGGAAATGTGAACTGATACCATCTTGTTAACAGGAATAGCCTGTGTAAAGGTTATCTGCGAATCTGCCCTCAATACTTGTTGACTTTAAATACATGGCCCTATATTTACCTTTTTCTAATCTATTTTCAAAAAACACGAACAAAAAGTTAAGCAATTGCTTAGCAATTTTGAGTACTGAAATTTGCCTTCCAGATAAGCAATTTTTAGTACTGAGCCCGAGTTGAAATTGCTTATAAAAAAATGCGTGTATGTGATTGAATATGGCTAAATGCTTTCGTTCAGTGAAAATGTTTTTAAACGAACGGAATTTAGTTAAATTCTTAAATTATGTATCAGTTGATTTGGGATTGTGTTGCAGGTAAGTTAAATTAATGAAATGCTAATCTGAAATAGTATTTTTAAAACATGAATTTTGCGGAGGAAAACTGTGGCAAATAGAAATTTTAGCGGGAGTGTTTGTTGTCGACATGCAGTAATAATATTGAGGGACAGTCTTTTTCATTTTGTAACACGACACGGCACTACTGTTTACAGATATTCGGATTTGAAAAAAATTTGAGAAATAGTTGAAATAGTTAACATGAACATAAACATTTCTAGTCAGTAAATATAAAATGTGTTAAGAATAAATGAATATCGTAGATGTCGTAGATTTCCCTTGCTTTCCATTCACAGCAAACCAAGGCAAAGCTGCAACGCAAAGCAAGATTTTCCTTACTTTCTGTGAACAATACTCACATCAATCACCGCAATAGCTTAATCCTCATTGGATAGAAAGCAAAAACACAATTGTCAAAATATTGCGCAATAGTTATTGTTCTGGTCACGTGACTCCAGAAGGCAAATCTCGAATTTTCTTGCCTATATCCAAGATTAGTAAAGGCTGCTTCGCGTCGTTGAAAATCCAGACACAACATAGTTTAGTGGTGAGTACCTATACTCTTTATATGCAGCATTTTTAATTTTTCAGATTATTTATTTATCTATTTATTTATTTATTTATTTATTTATTTATTTATTTATTTATTTATTTATTTATTTATTTATTTATTTATTTATTTATTTATTTATTTATTTATTTATTTATTTATTTATTTATTTATTTATTTATTTATTTATTATTTATTTATTTATTTATTTATTTATCTCAACACAGATAAATATTTCTCAACACAGATAAAATTGTTGTGTGTGGGGCGTTTATTTCAAAAGTTGGTAGCATAAGGGGGCATTTATTCGAGGGGGCTTCTAATCGAGGGGGGCGTTTATTGTAGGAAATACGGTAACAACCTAATATGACACAGAACCTTTAGCAGTATCTTTGATCCTTTTATTTTAAACGTTTTAGGAGTCGGCGTCGGCGTCGAATCATTTGCGCCCATAATTTCCTTTCAATTGTCAATATTTCATAACATATTTCATAATTCATATCGATATTTCATACTGAAGATATTGACGATATTTCATATCATCAATATTTCATAAACAATATTTCATTCTCAATTCCTGCCTGTCATGAATTGTTGTTGATAATTTTGTATCCCCCAGATAAATTAATCAACGTTTAGGTGATAAGAAGCCAAATCAATGGCGGGGCGCCACTATCTATGCGAAAAGGACTTAACATGTTATAACATAGGAACCAATAAGAATACGGCAAACGCACTCGTGACTCACACCTAGCATTTTTCTAATTCTCCCCTCACTTGAATTGCGTGTTCCGTGCTAGAGACACACGAACTCGAATTCTTATTCAAGACAAAATTTCCCAGCATCCCACCCTCCTACTGTTACCTAGCGTACCTTTTATGGATTGATTTTACTACTTCCTTTACTATTATTATTATCGTGTTTAACTTTATCTTAATTCTGCTGCCGTACGTAAATAGATTATAATTTTAAAACATTAACTTTGCCAGGACACCTTGCGTGCCAGATGTTTGCTGTTTCAATTTTGTTATTTCTTATCGCATTCCAGTATATCAGTAATATTAAGTTGCATTTAGAGAATTTATCAGATTTTTCTACAAATTGTTATAAATATCTATCTTACATTATCAATAAAATATGAAATGGTTCCTGTGGTGGCAAGCCTCACTCATACGGCCCGGCCAGATTTTGTCGTTCAAATTGTTGAATAATATTGGGGATCTCCAGCATCCCTTCAAATATCAACCATATTACGTCACTCACATTTTAAGTCGGTTTCAGCATTAGAAAAACGTTGACTCATTCACAAACACGCCGCCTGGCTACGGGGCGCTCCCCCGTGCTCGAGGCAGGATTTTTAAACTATTGACGAAGGAAAATAGGATTCTACTTTCAAAGGTGTCCAAGAGGCCTTACCTCATGATACCTATGCATCGCCTGGCAACGGTGCACTCCCTGTGCGCGAGGCATGCATTTTAAAAGATATGGTCAGAAGAAAACATGATTGCTTTTCAAAGGTGTCCGGGAGGCCTTGCCTCATGATACCTATGCATTGCCTGGCAACGGGGCCCTCCCCTGTGCGCGAGGCATGCATTTTAAAAAATATGGTCAAAAGAAAACATGATTACTTTCAAAGGTGTCCAAGAGGCCTTGCCTCATGATACCTATGCATCGCATGGCAATGGGGCACTCCCCTGTGCGCGAGGCATGCATTTTAAAAGATATGGTCAAAAGAAAACATGATCGCTTTTCAAAGGTGTCCAAGAGGCCTTGCCTCATGATACCTATGCATCGCCTGGCAACGGGGCACACTTCCCTGTGCGCAAGGCATGCATTTTAAAAGGTATGGTCAAAAGAAAATATGATTGCTTTTCAAAGGTGTCCGGGAGGCCTTGCCTCATGATACCTATGCATTGCCTGGCAACGGGGCACTCCCCTGTGCGCGAGGCATGCATTTTAAAAGATATGGTCAAAAGAAAACATGATTGCTTTTCAAAGGTGTCTGGGAGGCCTTGCCTCATGATACCTATGCATTGCCTGGCAACGGGGCACTCCCCTGTGCGCGAGGCATGCATTTTAAAAGATATGGTCAAAAGAAAACATGATTGCTTTTCAAAAGTGTCCGGGAGGCCTTGCCTCATGATACCTACTGTGCGCCGGTGTATGCTATTCAAAACTTTTTTGCAGCTTGTTTTTATTCATGGTTTCACCTATGATAGCTACGCACACCCGTTTTCGCATAAACTAGTTTCATTTTTACGCCGTGGCCAGCAGCAAGTGCTCGCTCAATCCTTAGCTCTCACTTTTCATAGACTCACCAAATTACACTTTACAAAGGGGGGATCAGATATTGAATATAAGACCCCCCGCATAGGGCTGATGAGACGTTTGCTGCCATGTACCATTTCCGCGTACTCCCACATAAAACGTGTGTTGTTTTTCTTGTATTCTGTCTCCACTGCCAAATGCTAAAGATAAGTTCGCTTCCAACTACACTTGGGGCGGAAAAAGGATTAATAACAATCAATTGGCATTGTTGGATCAAATTGTTTTTGTCGAAAATTCCCGCTGAAGTGGCTTTTAGATATATCCATTTCCTGTTTATGATATTGTATGACACCATAACTAACAATGAACAAAACGTCTTTTGCACCGCGAGCATTCACCAAAACACATTCCTTTCGCGCCAATGGCATAAATTTCACAGGCTATTTTATTTTCAAAAGTTGAACCATTGAACATGAGTAAGAAGTCTTTTGGGACAATTTTGAACAAGTCCACGATAACGCTATAGATGATGATTTTGAAGCTTCAGATGGAGGAACAGTGAAAGAAGGCAAAGATACAGCGACTTCCAATGTCCAGGACAATGTCCAGAGTGTTTAATTTGACGCGGAAGAGCCGAATTCAAATAAGGATTCTGGTGAAGATCGTGTGATTGAGAATTTAAAGGTTGCTGTAGCTGAAGAGATTTTAAAATAAAGGACTGAGAATTAGTAGACCACTTCAGTCCAGTCAGCCATTTTGTTTCCTTGCTTCCTGAGCAGTTTCACTTGGCAGCCTTCTTCTGTTGAACAAGGTCGTGTTTTGATGTATGACAATGGTCCAGGACGCTTTTGACCTTTTCATAGTATGTTTATTTACTTTATCTCCTCTTCTTGCTCTTTTAATCATGATAGGTGGACTTTGTGCTCAGTATTTCTATTTATTGTTTGTTATATTATTCTTAGGCCTCTATCATCGTTAACATTGTACAATAGGCCTATATTTTGAAATTGAAAATACAGCACAATTTTACAAAACGAGGAGTCTTTCTTCAGTAGCTATTGCACAACAAGAGAAAAAAGAAGTCAAACAAGTTTTATTTATATCAGAAGCAATATGAATGTATAAATACCGACAAATAGCAAGTTATTTGAATAAATTTACGAGGGATGGGATGCTTGTGCTTAACTCTACTAAATATAGAAATTCCATTAAAATCACTTTTCTTTGGATCCAGTAAGGAATACCGTTTTATATTTTACTCCAAATAATTCCAAATATTAAAAATGGTGCACAAAAAGCTACAAATTAATATTGATAGATTGCTAGTTTTTCATTAATATAGTATATGCCTTATTTCTAGGATGGGACGGATGAAAGCGAGGTAACCTTATGGAATTGTGTTGGAGCCTTGGAGTGTCTTGTAAGCCATTTAGACAGAGCTTCTACTTTGCTGAAAGAAACGAAATCTGCAGTAACAATTCAATCAAAAGATTTCCTCTTAAGTAGTATTGGTATAGCGACACTTATAAAAAACGTTGCATCAGTACTCTATGATACACCCAAAAAGAGACTGAAGCATTATGAAAAAGCAGCTTTCAATGGGACCAAAACTACCATCAACTATTGAACTGCCATTTCATTTCATTTTCATTTTAATTCATTTAAGGAGGGTTGCCCTTCAACAAGTTGATTTTCAAGGGGCCCTCCGATAAAGACATTAATTATAATATAAGATAAAAAGTAAAAAGCTATTAATTAAACTAAAATATAAAACCTTATTTACAATATTAAACCTTATTTACAATTATATTCTAAAATTAAAGAAAACATTAAAATAGATTAAACATTAAATAGTATTCTTGAAACTATACAGAGAGGTTGCCTGTTTTGACTCGGCTGACAGGCTATTCCATAGCTTAGCACCTCTATATGAGAAGCATCTCTGGCCATTTGCTGACCTTTTCATCGGTAACCTCAGATCGGTCCCCGTATCACGAAGGCTATATGGTGTGCAAAGCGAATTTCGTGGGAAAAGGTCACAAAGGTATTTTGGAGCCAGCACATTCAGGGACTTGAAGACCATTGTCTTAGACTCATCAGTGATCAGTTCGTCAACGGTCTTCCATCCCAGCCCTTCGATAAGAGGTCCGCCTGGGGCATCGAAGCTGCTATTCGTTATTATCCTAGCAGCACGGTTTTGAAGTTTTGCAACTGATTAATTTCAGTTAAACCGGTGCAGCCCCAGACAGAACAACAGTATCGAAAGTGGGGCTCCACAATACCTTTGTAGAGAGTCTGTAAAGTTTCTTTTGGGAGAAAAGATTTGGAATGTCTTAAAAAGCCAACTGCCCTTGAAACCTTGCTAGAAACTGCTTTGATTTGTTCTTTCCAGTTCAAGGAGCAGTCAATTTGCACACCTAGATATTTTGTCTTTTTGACTACATCAAGCTCATTATCGCGAATTTTAAGAACCAGGTCTTTATTTTGACTTTTGAGAATATTCTGTTTCTGCTTGGTAGAGATAAGCATAGAATGGGTTTTCGAAACATTCAGGGAAAGCTTGTTGCCTTGCAGCCAAGTATCCAGCTTTTTGAGGTCGCTATTAATAGCCTCAGTCAGCCGAGTCAAATCGTGAGACTGGTAGCCCAAACTGGTGTCATCAGCATACCAGAGGCGGATCTAGACTGGTGCAACTGGTGCAACTGCACCAGTCAGATTCCCCCAAAGGCAGTGACGTAATTGGTTAAATAATAAAGCTCACACAAAATATAGTTGACAACAATAAGTGCAGATGAAATTAGTTATTCGAGGTCCACACTGAATCCAATTGATATTTACACTTTCTGCGGACTATGCTTATATAATTCATTGACTTATGACATTCACATAGGCTGACTGTCTGGGTCAAGCAGAGCTTCATGCCATACCATGTAGTATGGAATGCTGTAAAAGCTAGACCAGTTTCACGCAGAATGGTTGTGAAAACCTGTTGCCCGTTGTATGAGAAACACGTCACAGCTTTCTACTGCACCAGTGACCCGGGTTTTATTGTATCCAAATTTCAACATTAGCCAATGAAATGAGTTTTCACTGGTGCAAAACGTCATTTCCACTGGTGCAAAGGCCAATCTACCAATGAAAATGCAGGGCTGACTGGTGCAAAACGTCATTATTACGTATTCATCGGAATATTGATATTTTCTGATCTAACTGAAGTCCTGAACTGCAACACACTCTTCATACGTTATTGAATGATGGCTAGCGTTAGTCCGTACTTATTACAAGTCGAAGCAATCACACAAAGTAAAGCGATCCTCGAAGAAGAAAAGATACAGAAATTAAGATGTATAGAACAGTCTTTGATCGGTACAAAAGTTCTTACTCTAAAGTTCTTAGTAACTACAAAGCAAGCAATAGAACCAAGCAATGTAACGAAAGGCTCATTAGTCGAGGAAGCCTGTGTGTTGAATTTGAAGTCAACCTTTCGTTAGGCGTCGTATCAGTCGTAAAATAAAGTATATTATAAATAATCTCAACTCTCTGATACAAATATTTCACTTATTTATTATACGAAAAAGCTTCCCAACAACCACAAAATAAGAACGACAATGGAAAACAAAAGATAAAAACGGAAGTCTCGAATTGCTTATGATGTTACTATGTATCTAGTTACATTCGAGAACCTTCTCGACAAGCAAGGCAAAAAACAAGAAGCCAATTAAGAAAGTGCTAATCCCGGGTGGTGAACTTTTAGTGTCAAGTTTCCTAAAAGCCCATAGATATATTCATATATCTATGGGCTTTTAGGGCGTGGCCTTGGGGACACGCCCTAAAATCCCATAGATTGCACCAGTCAGATTTTGGCCTGGATCCGCCCCTGCATACATGGACACGGTAGAATCTTGGACAGCTTGTGGGAGATCATTGATGTAGATGAGGAAGAGAAGAGGGCCGAGACATGAACCTTGTGGAACACCGACTTCTATATCCCCAATTTTTGAATCCACACCATTAACCCTGCAAAATTGCTTCCGGTTGGAAAGGTACGATATAAACCAAGAGAGTTCACGTTGCTTTACGCCGTAAAACTCGAGCTTTTTGCAGAGAATGTTATGATCAACAGTATCAAAGGCCTTTTTAAGGTCAATGAACACCAGACCCACAAGCTTTCCAAGGTCCATTCCATTATACCAGTCGTCAGTATTTTTAAGTAAGCATGTTACAGTTGAATGGAGGCGCAAAAAGCCGGATTGGCGAGATGAAAAGTGACCATTATCATTCATATACTGGTAGAGCTGATTTGTTATTAATTTTTCAAAGAGCCTTGAGATGACAGGCAAGACTGATATTTGTCGATAGTTAGACTTGTCAGTCTTATCTCCATCTTTAAAAATTGGAGTGACTCTAGCAACTTTCCATGAGTGAGGAAAACGACTTGTTTCAATAGATGTATTAAACAAGGAAGCTAGCGAGTTTTCAATAAAAGGCAGCGCAAGCTTCAAAAAGTAGCTAGAGATGCTGTCAGTCCCAAAACTCTTTGCTGCCTTAACCGTGGCAAATGCGCCCCTGATCTCCTGCACTTCAATTGTCCTGAAATTGAATCTTGCCTTATGTTTGTTAACTTCAAAGTCACCAGCAAGAAGGGGATTTGGGGCTGGATGTATTTTGTCAGCAAGATCCTTGCCTATTGAGCAAAAGAAACTGTTCATTGCATTAGAGATATCTTTTTTATGAACAATTTCTGAGCCAGATTCCTTAAGGCTATCAATGTTGCTGGACTTAGATCTCTTATTGAGGAGTTCATTGATTGTCTTCCATGATTCTTTCATGTTGCTTTGACATGCAGAGATCATATTGGTATAGTACTGCTGCTTTAGTTGGATATTTAGGACATTGACCTTATTACGGACCTGTCTATAAGAGTCCATAAGAAATTGGGACTTTCTTTTGGTTGCGGCCTTTTTTAGCTTATCCCTGATCTGCATTAGTTTCTTCAGGTCCTGGTCAATCCAGGGGCAGTACTTCTCTGAGACACGCATTACAGTCATTGGGGCATGTTTCTCTATGATCAAGGAAAATAGGCTTGACCAACTGCTCACAAGAACATCTATGTCATCTGTTCCAGTAAGCATTTGCTCCCAACACATGCCAGAAACATCAGCCAGGAATGCTTCTACGTTGAAATTTTTCATTTTCCGAGTTTTGATTATTTTATGGCCTTTTTCCACTGCTCCATTAAATTTTCGAATGCAGTAGACCATAGAATGGTCACTCAAGGAAACTTCATACACTCCAGATTTTACAATGTTTCTGGCACGTGTTGTAGCAATGTGGTCGATAATGGAAGAAGTTGTTAGAGTGACCCTAGTTGGCTCCTCAACAAGCTGTTTGAAGCTGGACAACTCATAGAGACCAAGCAAATGCTTTGAATTGTTATCTATGGGCTGCTCAGCTTGTTTTGGAGTGAGGTCACAATTAGTGTCCCCTAAGAGGATTACTTCTTTGCCCTCTTTGTCGAAAAAAGAGAGAACTTTTTCCAGCTTATTGAAAGATACAACAGGGTCGCTGGGTGGACGGTACCAAGCAAGAACAAGAAAGGACTTGCTTTTTGGTGGATTGACCTCAATACAGATGATTTCCAAGTCATCGATAGGGACATCAAGACGCCGCTTGTACTTGATAGAGTCCCTAATATATATGGAGACACCACCACCATTGCATGTCCTTTCCAGGCGTTCTTGCTGGTAACCGGCCACACTAGTGAGCTCTTTTGGGGATTCTGTATTAAGCTTAGTCTCGTTCAATGCAAGGATATGGATCCCAAGGTCCCTGATTAAAAGCCGAACCTCATCAAGGTGACTCCGAAGACCATTTATATTCAGGGATGCAATTGCCATGCCCTTCTTAAATCCTAGATGCTGATGAGACCTGTCCGGCACCAGTAAAGAGGGTGTAAGATTTTGAGGCAACCCTCCCTGCCTATGGGAGCATTCCTTGCCCCCATGTTTTGCAGTAGGTGGAAGCAGATCAACTGTTTCCACCCCAGTGGGCCAGCTACTGTTACCCAGACTGAACATGACCAGTTACATTTCTAGCAAACAATCTGTTTCCCTCAGGGGTGAGGTGCATACCGCCTTTATCCAAGTGTCTAAAGGCAATATTGCCATGGTCAATGTATTCCCACCCCTGAGTGAGACAGAGGTGTTTAAGGGCCCTGTTAATCTCAATAACTCTAACATTCTTGGGTGTATCATAGCTTTGTAAAAATATAGATGAGACAGATATTTTAATGTCTGGGTTGATATCCCTCAATCGCTTACCAGTAGAGTGAACATTTTCAGTAATTTTCTCTTGCTGGATCCCCTTTGAAACATCATTGCTGCCGATATGAATTATAACTTCATCGGTCGTTGTCAGCTCACTGTTGATTGTTTGTTTGTGACGCGATATAATCTGGTTACTCCTGAGGCCACCAATGCCTTTTGCAACAATACTGTCAGGTAATAGCTTGCAGTCATTAAGACGACGTACATGTGAATCTCCTAGTAAAAGAATTCTATTTTTTACTGGAGCAGTTTTACCATTAACATTAGTTGTGGAGCTGTTTGCATTCACATTGCCTCCATTTTCAGCAGCATTGTCGGTGGTATTGTTCTTTAGTTGTTTGTTTTGCTCCTTGTTTTTTCTATTGTTTTTTGCCCTTCTTGTGCATTTGTCTTTTTCTGTAGTTGCTGATCCTAAATGTTTTCGTGGTGCTGATGGGCTAGCTATATTTGCTTTGTTGACATTGTTCTGAGTGACTGCACACGATGAATGCTTATTCCCTTCAACAGATTTCAAACATTTAAATTCTTCATGCTTAAGTTTTTGGACTTCTTTCAACTGCTTGGCAAGGCGTTGTTCGATTGATTCATTGGCCTTTTGACCAGAATCGTTCACCATGTTGTGTGGTTTTGGCTGAGCTGAAGCAATGTTACTCTCTTTCACAGAGGGTATTTGTGTGCACATTTTTGTTTTTGTTTTCATTTTCTGGATTTCCAGTTTTAAGCCAGAATTTTCATTTGTAAGCACTGTATTATTACGCCTCTCAGTTTTAATCATTTCATTCAAACTTGCATTGCTTTCAACCAATGTTTGTCAGTTCCTGCACGTCGCCACTCCTGGATGTCAGTTCCTGCACGTCGCCACGTTTTAGGCCCCCTGTATTACCACACCACCCTTCCCCCCATAAGTGTCGATTTCTCTGCAGAGCCACGCCCCGCGCTCTCACAAATGCAGGCAGTTCCCCACTGTCATAGTCGATCCAATGAAAAGTCTTCGATCTTGATGCAATCTGTTATATTTCTTTAAACGCTCCCTCGTGTGAGTTATGAGAAGAATTGCAGTGGTCTGCATTGACGTCCGCATCTAGGTCATACTTACCTGACGGGGAAGATAACATGATCGAAAAGGTGTTTCTTCCAGGGTGAGGCCATTCCATTGCAGTTCGGTTTGGTTGACCCCTGCGATTACTGCAAACGCTGGTAACTCGACCGTAAAATTTCTGGTAGTGGGGACCTGCGCTCGCGCTAGTCCCCTCCTCAAAGTGATAAAGGAAAAGTTGGCTTACTTTAACTATGGTAAGTTGTTGGGCAATTGAAACAATGTTCGACGATTTGGAATAGTTTCCAAGAGGCTCTTATATCATTAACATTTAGATATACATTTAGAGAAAAAAGCCATGAAATATGACACAAGATATACAAACAAACAACTCAAACAAAAAGACATCGCGACAGGAGGAAGCAGAGTGACTTACATAACATAACATAACATAACATATAACTGTTGTTGTTGGATTATATTGAAAGATTATATGACAGGTATTTTTTGTTTTGTTTTTGTTGTATTCACTACAATAAAAACCCGCATGTAAGAACCAATGATTTAAGAACCTTCAGGGTGATGTTGCTGCTCAGAACAATAGACAAAACAATAGCCTATTGTCTTGGAAGACTAGGCTTGAAGGAAAATTTACATGTTCTTATATGCGGGTTTTTACTGTATAAAATGTCTTAATTATTGATTGAAAATAGAACTTTGTCGAATCTGGATCCTTAATAAAAGGATCAAAAATACTGCTAAAGGTTCAGTGTCGTATTTGTCTGTTAGGCCGGAGAGAATTTACATGTTCTTAGATGCGGGTTTTTACTGTATAAAATGTCTTAACTATTGATTGAAAATAGAACTTTGTCGAATCTGGATCCTTAATAAAAGGATCAAAAATACTGCTAAAGGTTCAGTGTCATATTAGTCTGTTAGGCCGGAGAGAATGAAAAACATGTCAATTGTTGCGAATGATATCAGCGTCAAGGCGCTCTTCCTTTGCCTACGACCATACCACCATGAGTATACCGGTTCTCGTCCGATCACCGTAGTCAAGCATGGTCGGCCAGGTCAGTACCTGGATGGGTGACCGCCTGGGAACACCTGGTGTTGTAGGCTTCCATTTTTATTTTCACTTTAGGTTTCCAGACATTGATGGCTAAATTGTTGTGCTCATTAACATGCTGCAACTCAGCCAAGAGAGTTATATTTGCGTCAGAAATGACACAAACCTGTTGGGGCACTTTAAAACACTAGAGAAATATTGTATGTGTGTTGAGAATTGTTAAATTTCATTAAAATGGAGGAACAGTAATGCAAAGTACATTGAAGTAAGAAGGGAAGAAACCAAAAGCAAGCAGTGGAAAAAGTCAAAGTATACTATTCAGAAAAATAAATAATCTGAAAAATTTAAAATGCTGCATATGAAGCGTGTTAGGTACTCACCACTAAACTATGTTGTGTCTGGATTTTCAACGACAAGGGTGAGACAGAAAGTCTACGCAAATTATATAGTCATGTCATGCATGCAAAAATAGTCGATGCATGTGTGCGGGCATAAAATAAAACCATTAATTCATTAATTACCGTAACTGTCGCTTGTGAAAGTAGATGCGGTTATTTGTAATACATACTTACCATAATGGATATTGCAATGTCTTCTTGGACGCCTCCATTTCTCGTGGATGTCAGTTCCTGCACGTCGCCACGTTTTAGGCCCCCTGTATTACCACACCACCCTTCCCCCCATAAGTGTCGATTTCTCTGCAGAGCCACGCCCCGCGCTCTCACAAATGCAGGCAGTTCCCCACTGTCATAGTCGATCCAATGAAAAGTCTTCGATCTTGATGCAATCTGTTATATTTCTTTAAACGCTCCCTCGTGTGAGTTATGAGAAGAATTGCAGTGGTCTGCATTGACGTCCGCATCTAGTTCATACTTACCTGACGGGGAAGAAGTGTTTAAACATGGACTCGTCAGGTAATGCTGCTGAAGAAGAAGATATGGATAGCAGAAGTTCTTGGGCTGAGCAAGCAGATGAAGAGCAACCTGCAGATATTTCGGAGAGAACAAGTAAGCAAGAATGTCAACAACGAGGTAACATCTTATCATTTGCTGAAACCTTAAAATCTAATTCTCGAAATGAAAATTCAAGCCACAGCTCCAGAGGAATAAAATTTTTTACTAAGGAACAAACTTCGCATATAGAAATAATCACGCACATACACAAATCGCTAAACAATCCTTCTGCTATCACCCATCTCCAAAGAATGCCATCAAAACAAGGCCATCAGAATTGGAACGCAGTATTATCAACTAAAGAACTGGTTGACGTTCTCTTGACAAAATCCATATTTCTTCCATCACAACCAGAACATCCTCTTCCCATTACATCTGTCAGATCACGTCCCACACTAATCACCATCCCATTTGCTTCACCTGACATTTCAAACGAACGAATTTTTCAAGAACTGCATCAGTATGGAAAAATTATAAACATATGGCATCAAACATATCCAGAATTCCCAACCATATCCACAGGCAAACGTTTATGCACCATTTATCCCAATCCAGAGAATCCACTGCCACCTTTCATCATCATATCCGGCCAAAAAATTCTCATCTCCTTCAGAGGACGTCAACCAGTGTGCATGCACTGTAACTCCAAGTTCCATATGACTTCCAGCTGCCATCTGAGGGGTCAGAAGCTGTGTTTTCACTGTGGACAAGACGATCATCATTACAATGACTGTGACAGAAGACATAATGGATACCCGCCAACAGCACATGACAACGGAAGACCACGACTTTCGAGCAGTGGATCTGAAAGTGTCATGGACAGTGACAACGACATTGACCAAAACAGTGACAAACAGTCTGACGAACTTAGCGACTACCATGACTCCCATACTGATAAAGGTCGAGGCAACAGACTGAGACCTTTGAACTCACAGAGACTTTCCGATACTGATGACAGTGACAATGACGAGCCACTTAACAAGGTTACAGAAGAACAAGAACAGAACGTGACTCCACAGAACATAGACAGTGAAACTATAGCTGAAGACCCTGACCATCTCACACATTCATCCTCATCCACTCAAGTTTCATCATTCACAACCACAACATTATCTCAGTCAGAATCATTATCACTTTCACAAGTCCAATCCCTTGCATCCCAACCTCATCAATCCATTGATCAACAGTCACGTAATCAATCAACTCCACAAAACAATTCATCTGCCTCACCTATCTGTCTATCTTCACCTGCCATTTCCCTACCTGAATCTCCTGTTCTTCCTGACACACTGGCTTCATACACTAATCAAAAAAGACCAATTGGAACATTATGGAGTCATATCGATGTCAAAATTCAAAATCCAAATTCGGAATGCAACATTGCAGTATGCAATGTGAGATCTTTGTTCGGAATGCAAAATGGGAGTTCGCGATGTTAGAATGCAATTCACAGTGTCACAATAAACGCAAAGCAGGCAATTTATTAATTCACAACATTGACTTGATTTATGCTAATGTTCATTGTAATTTGATAAGTCATCAAAGTGACTGCCCAATGCATCAAGTCAAACGTGCAAGGCAAGATGGCAATTCATAATGTTAATGCTTTGCGCTCCTTAATATTTTGGGGGGAAAACCCATCGACTGTGCTCTTCTTTCACAAATCATGGCGTCTTCTAGTAATTGGGAATCTAATGGCGAACTGTTACAACGGTTTTGTGAGTATACGAAGAATGCCCTCACAGAGTGTCTGAGAAACTTTGGGGATGGGAAGAGTTTTGACTATATTTCATATCGTTTAGAACATACCTTGTTGGCTGTGATGCAAATGGAGTTCGTTAGGCCCAACGAATTTATTTCAACTTTACGACAGTTACTCTTGGAGGTTCATCAAATCCTGTTGCATCACAGTCAACAAGGTATGTTCTAAACGATATGAAATATAGTCAAAACTCTTCCCATCCCCAAAGTTTCTCAGACACTCTGTGAGGGCATTCTTCGTATACTCACAAAACCGTTGTAACAGTTCGCCATTAGATTCCCAATTACTAGAAGACGCCATGATTTGTGAAAGAAGAGGAAGAGCACAGTCGATGGGTTTTCCCCCCAAAATATTAAAGGGCTACTCCCACCATATTTTTTTATTTCATTTCTGGGTAGTTTTTGACGGAAAAACAGGTACTGCATTTTTTAAATTTCGAAATTCGCTCATTAACACCTCTTTTCACGGCTCCAAAAGTGCGATTTTCAGGCCATTTCTGAAAATGTCGCGCAACATGAAACGATCTGGGCCGAGGTTGTGTGACGTAGATGCCGGAACGCAAAAAAACTTCTCTCTTTGGCTTCAGTATGGAAAAATCAACGTCGCGTCCGGTTTTCTCCCTTGTTTTCAATGATAAACACAAATGTTTTTTCAAACCACTTCAACACCATCATTACAAAGCTTATTGACATCTCCCCGTGTGTTTTTTTTTTAATTTTCGGCATTGTTAAGGGCTGAAAATTGACCCCAAAGCTGATGCAGTGACAATGGATTTTTCCAGTATTCACACGCCTCACGTGGTTATGTGTTCATCACTCAACCTCTTCCTTCCTTTCATTTTGCGTGATAAAACAACCAGCAAACGTTCGTGAATCGTGATATAATAAGTTTGTTTATCGTTTCCATCAGTTCTATACTCTATTTTATCAAGTTTTGCCGTGTGCTTGGTTTTAGCAAGATAATTATGGATTATTTTTGTATTTACTACTTGGGTTTTTGTCAAAGATATTGAAATGCTAAAGTGATGCGCTGTTAAAAAGCTGCTCGAAATGAAATTGTTTGGCTGACATATCCATGGAGTTGTTGTTATAAATTATATATATATCTTGGTGATTACATTGAAACCTAAGGCAAAGTAAAGGTGTATATTGTTGACAAAGTCAGACAATATAACCAAAACCAGCACACCAGTATGAAGCCCAACATTGTGCTGGAAAGTTTTTCTTCGAATTCACATTGAACTTGTGAAATCTTCGATCTCTGGGCATTAATGTTTACACTCCTGGAAGGGATTTTCGAATTTTTCCACACAGTTATGACCATAACTACACTTGAAATATTACCAAAATATGAGCTGCTGCTTCAAATACACACCAGATAAAACAAATGAGGTTATTTGCATGCATTATTAGTCCAAAATAGCATTATTCTATTTTACCCGTGCCAGGACCTGCTCGGCCTAGCGATTTTGCAAATTTTTGACTGACCCGATTTGGTTTAAATCTTATAAATGCGTAGATAAGAGCTCACAAATTTTCCATACTATCAATTCTATCCAAAAATTGTTGAAAGAGAGCTTCCTCCTCTTTAATTGAATAGATTTCGAATTCATATTGTTATTTAAAACCATCCCGCACCACTGAAGATTGTATGTGAAGCTCGCTCGAGACTGCGACGTTGAGGTCGAAAAACATGCCGGCTTGCAGCGTAAGCGTGAGCAAATCATCCTCATTTGTGTAAAAAACTCACGCTTTTCATGATAAACGAGGCATCAACAGATTCCTTAGATCCTGAACTAGTGCGTGGCAGGGTTTAATTTTTTAAATAGAACTTGGTTTTGACTATAGACATGCAAAACGTTGGTACGTGCGAGCTTTGGTACTGAACACAATAAAGTAAATTTTCTGCGTTCCGGCATCTGCGTCACACCGGCCTCGCCCCAGTTTTCTTTTTGCCCGACTTTTTTCTGGAATGTGCATGTTTGGAGGCGTAAAAAAGGGTGTTAATGAGCGAATTTAAAAATTTAAAAACTGCAGTACCTGTTTTTACGCCAAAAACTACCCAGAAATGGAATAAAAAAATATGGTGGGAGTAGCCCTTTAAGGAGCGCAAAGCATTAACATTATGAATTGCCATCTTGCCTTGCACGTTTGACTTGATGCATTGGGCAGTCACTTTGATGACTTATCAAATTACAATGAACATTAGCATAAATCAAGTCAATGTTGTGAATTAATAAATTGCCTGCTTTGCGTTTATTGTGACACTGTGAATTGCATTCTAACATCGCGAACTCCCATTTTGCATTCCGAACAAAGATCTCACATTGCATACTGCAATGTTGCATTCCGAATTTGGATTTTGAATTTTGACATCGATATGACTCCATAGAACATCATCATCAACATCATCAACTATCGCTGACAATTCCAGAACCCGATCAAAGAAAAAGAAACAAAAGAAATAACACTAAAATTTATCTTCATTTTCATTAATCTTTATATATTCTTGGTCTTCTATTTATGACATTAATTTACTCTATTTACTTTGACATATAGATTTGAATTGTGGTCCAAACTAAACTAAAATGCCATCGATAATAAGTATTAATGTAAATGGGCTGAATGACCCTGTCAAAGCAGAAACTATATTTCATAACTTGAAAAATGATACACCGGATATTTTATGTTTACAAGAAACGCATTTAAATAAAAATACAGTTGATCGTGTTATATCTAACAGAAGATGGCAAGGCCAGAAATTTCATTCAATTTCACCAAATAATTTTGCAGGCGTTAGTACACTTATAAGTGATAAATTAAATGCCACCATACACTCAACAGAAATTGATCCTGAGGGTCATTATATTTTTAATGATATAAAAATTGATGATCATCGTTTTCTTCTTATAAATTTATACGCTCCAACAGGAGGCAATAAAACTCAAAAAAGACGTGAAAAATTTGCAGAAATAAATTCAAAGATTGACCAATATTCAGAAACAGAATTTACCATATATGGTGGAGACTTCAATACTGTTCTTGATACTAATAAGGATAGGAGCAGAGAGATAACATATATTGATAGATCTAAAGATTCTCTTACTCATACATTAAACACGAAAGAACTAGAAGATATCTGGAGAGTTTTTCACCCTGATGAAACTCAATTCACGTATAAAAGTCCTGTTGGAACATCTAGTAGACTTGACAGATTTTACACATCAAAAACAGCTAAACAATATTTCTCAAAATGTAAAATTATCCCTTTTCCTCACTCAGACCATCAAAAAGTATTATTACAATTAGATTTCTCGAAAATAAATAGAGGAAGAGGGAGTTGGAAGATGAATACATCAATTTTAACGGAAGATGACTACAAACTATCTATAACAGGTTTTTTAGAATTTTGGCAATCACAGTTTGAACTTTATTCTTCTCCTCTTGATTGGTGGGATCAAGCTAAAAGACAAATTAAAAAAATTTCAAAAGATTATTGTATAAAACGCTCAATACAACGTAAAAAGAAAATATCAAGGCTCTATAAACAACTGCGCAATGCAACTAAAAAAGCTGATCAAACAGGAAGACAGTCATTTAAAGACATAGTTCAACGAATAACATTAGAGCTTAAAAACCTTGAAACAAAAGACGCTTTTAATATCAAAATACAAGCTAAGGCACAATGGGTAGAAGAGGGTGAAAAAGTCTCTAGATATTTCTGTAATTTAGGTAAAAAACGTCAAGCTGCTCAAATTATGAAATCAGTACGAACAAAGTCTGACACTATTGTGTCCCACCATAAAGAAATGACCGAAACTGTTAAGACATTTTACTCTGACTTGTTTCAAAATGAATTCACTGAATCACAAAAACAAGACGAATTGCTTTCTAAAATACAAACTAAATTATCAGATAATGAAAAGGAAAGTTGTGAAGGTTACCTCACAAAAAATGAATTGTATGTGGCTTTGTCTAAAATGAAAAATAACAAAACTCCTGGTCTTGATGGTATTCCAGTAGAATTTTATAAGACTTTCTGGAATATCATTGATGATTCATTCACTAGAGTTGCTAATGCCTGTTTAGAATTAGAACAACTTTCAATGTCTCAACGCATTGGATTAATTTCAACCTTGTATAAAAAGGGTGACAAAGCTGACCTTGCCAACTGGCGTCCTATAAGTCTTCTCAACGTTGATTATAAAGTAATTGCCAAAACTTTAACAAATCGTTTAAGCTCTGTTTTGCCTAGTATTGTTAATGAAGACCAAACATGTGGGGTTCCGAATCGCTCAATATTATCAACTGGCCATATCTTAAGGGATCTTATTTTTTATGCTGAAAATGAAAATCTTCCTGCCTCCATCCTTTCCCTAGATCAACTTAAAGCTTTTGATAGAGTTAATTGGACATTCCTTTCAAAACTTTGCACAGTTTTGGGTTTGGTCCACAATTCATTTCATTCATAAAAACTTTATATAATAATATTAGCAGTTGTGTTAAAGTAAATGGACACATCTCTGCCCCATTCTTTCTTGGAAGGGGAGTGAGGCAGGGATGTCCCCTATCACCCTTACTATATATATTAGTTTCAGAAGTTTTTGCAATCTCAATAAGACAAAATCCCAACATTAGAGGCATTAAAATTCGAAATGCTGAATACAAAATTACCCAATATGCAGATGATACTACTCTCATTATTCAAGGTGAACAGTCCATAAAATCATCATTTGAATGTATCCATGATTTTGAATTAGCATCAGGTGCTAAAATTAACAAAGAGAAAAGTAATGGAATATGGCTTGGGCAATTTAAATATCGACAGATAATCCATTCAATTTGAAATGGGGCAGACAATCCCTCAAGATATTGGGTGTATTTCATGGCCCTAATCTAAAGGAAAAGGAAACATGGGATCCAAGAATAACAAAGTTTGTCAAAACATTAGACTTATGGCAATCAAGAGATCTGTCACTGAGAGGTAGGGCTGTGGTTGCCAATCAATTAGCTAGTTCTGTTTTTTGGTACACTGCAGCCATATGTCAACTACCTCAATGGGCATCAAAAAAGATTAACGATCGTCTATGGAAATTATTTATCAGGATAAAAAAGATCCTATAAAACGCTCTCAAGCAAGACTTCCTTATCATTTAGGGGGATTAAATATCATCGACATTGAAAAGAAAACTGATGCTATAAAATTATCTTGGATTTCAAAATACATGAAAACTGATAATAACTCTAAATGGAAAACACTGTTCACCTTGTATTTTGATAGCTATAAGAATTTTCAAATTGGTGGAAACATTTTTAAATGTTACCTTCGTCCCTTAGAAATGAAAAATGCTCCTAGATTCTACAAAGATGTTATTAAATGTTTTGCTGACAATTTTTCACAATTAAGAATTCAACCATTTGAACTTGAAAGTATATATAATGAGCCAATTTTTGAAAATTTCTTTACCCATGTTGACACCAGGCTTGCTTGGATAAATAACAAAGTTACAACAATAAGAGATATCTGTTATGAGTTCATTCCTGGTTTTTTACCTTCTGAATTAATTAAGGATTTAGTGCCTCAAAGATTCTCTGAGAATTTCTATGCTATACTAAAGTCAAGACTACCAGCTCAATGGAAAGACAAAATATTAAATGAATGTAGCACAAAACAAAATCTAACAACAGATTTTCATATCAAGAATACCAACAATGAAAACATTCTTTTTTCAACACTCAATTGCAAATCCATTTATCAAATTTTAATATTAAAAGACAACAATGTGACTTCACAAAAATATAGAAACTTCTGGGAAAATAAAATTGGAGTAATAAACTGGTCCAGGCTTTTCTCAAATCTCTTTAAAAGAAATCATGACCGAAAATCAGCCAACATTCAATGGAAATTTCTCCAACTATGTTTACCAACAAGTGACAGACTTTATAGACACAGAATAATTGAAAGTCCAATTTGCAAAAGATGTAATGCCCATGATGAAACTTCAATACATGCATTTTTCAAATGCTGCCCTGTTAGCAACCTTTGGAAATTTGTTTTTAAGCTCACAAAACTAATAAATCCATCCCTAACCCTCAATAACATCTGTAAATTTGTAGTGACTGGCTTCTTTGATTATAAATCTCCACTAACAGTAGAACACTTTCTTAGAGACTCTGCATTTTCAGTTATTTGGAAAACAAGGAATGAACTTATATTTGACAATAAAAGAGATGATTTGAAAAATAGATTTGTATACAAAGTTATTTCTAAATTGAAAGAACAGCATTTTCTGGCCTCACAAGATGTTGAAACTTTAAATTTATTTAATCAAACCTGGTGCAAAAATAATGTCCTAGCATCCCTTCACAATAGGAAATTACAAATAAATATCCCTTAAACTCGTTCCTTATTTTATGTTCCACTATTTTTACTTACTTTGTTCACAATTGTTTGTGGGTCTGCTGGTGTGCTTTTCGTTGTCTCCTTACGTATTCCTAGGGCGGTCCGCTTAATTGTGTGTCACTGCCTTAGGGATGGGTGGGAGATGGCGGTGATAGTGTCACTAGTGGGCCTAATCTATGAATTTGCATTATTTTCTTGTCTAGAACACCATCCAGAACACCCTTGAATGGTTATATATATTATTGTCGTCTCCTTACTTATCCCTTGGGCGGTCCGCTTAATTGTGTGTCACTGCCTTAGGGATGGGTGGGAGATGGCGATGATAGGGTCACAAGTGGGCCTTATCCATGAATTTACCATTAACATTAATTAGTTGTTGTTAGTTATTTACTTCTATATATTGATTTAAAAAAAGTAAAATGGACAGTTAATTAAAAAAAAAAAAAAAAAAAAAAAAAAACTCTTTACAAGAACTTTGACAATTAGTGTTGAGTTTATTATAGTATTTTCAAATTTCATTACTTGTAGTTATTATAATGTATTATTACTTGTAGTTATTAGTATAGTTAATTAGAAAATATTTAGTTGCTGTTATTAGATTTAAGTTTATTTTCATTTTTAAATTGTAAATATGTTGCGTTGAATGTAAAATTAAACGGGTGTAGGCATGTGCCTAACCCAAATAATAAAAAAAAAAAAAAAATGATCAAAAAGGTGTTTCTTCCAGGGTGAGGCCATTCCATTGCAGTTCGGTTTGGTTGACCCCTGCGATTACTGCAAACGCTAGTAACTCGACCGTAAAATTTCTGGTAGTGGGGACCTGCGTTCGCGCTAGTCCCCTCCTCAAAGTGATAAAGGAAAAGTTGGCTTACTTTAACTATGGTAAGTTGTTGGGCAATTGAAACAATGTTCGACGATTTGGAATAGTTTCCAAGAGGCTCTTATATCATCAACATTTAAGTATACATTTAGAGAAAAAACCCATGAAATATGACACAACATAGAAATACAAACAACTCAAACAAAAAGACATCGCGACAGGAGGAAGCAGAGTGACATACATAACATAACACAACCTAACATAGCATAACATAACATAACATAACATATAACTGTTGTTGTTGGATTATATTGAAAGATTATATGACAGGTATTTTTTGTTTTGGTTTTGTTGTATTCACTACAATAAAAACCCGCATATAAGAACCAATGGTTTAAGAACCTTCAGGGTGATGTCGCTGCTCAAAACAATAGACAAAACAATAGCCTATTGTCTTGGAACAATAGGCTTGATGGAAAATTTACATGTTCTTATATGCGGGTTTTTACCGTATAAAATCTCTTAATTATTGATTGAAAATAGAACTTTGTCGAATCTGGATCCTTAATAAAAGGATAAAAAATACTGCTAAAGGTTCAGTGTCATATTAGTCTGTTAGGCCGGAGAGAATGAAAAACATGTCAATTGTTGCGAATGATATCAGCGTCAAGGCGCTCTTCCTTTGCCTACGACCATACCACCATGAGTATACCGGTTCTCGTCCGATCACCGTAGTCAAGCATGGTCGGGCCAGGTCAGTACCTGGATGGGTGACCGCCTGGGAACACCTGGTGTTGTAGGCTTCCATTTTTATTTTCACTTTAAGTTTCCAGACATTGATGGCTAAATTGTTGTGCTCATTAACATGCTGCAGCTCAGCCAAGAGAGTTTTATTTGTATCAGAAATGAGAAAAACCTGTTGGGGCACTTTAAAAGACTAGAGAAATATTGTATGTGTGTTGAGAATTGTTAAATTTCATTAAAATGGAGGAACAGTAATGCAAAGTACATTGAAGTAAGAAGGGAAGAAACCAAAAGCAAGCAGCGGAAAAAGTCAAAGTATAGGTACTATTCAGAAAAATAAATAATCTGAAAAATTAAAAATGCTGCATATGAAGCGTGCTAGGTACTCACCACTAAACTATGTTGTGTCTGGATTTTCAACGACAAGGGTGAGACAGAAAGTCTACGCAAATTATATAGTCATGCCATGCATGCAAAAATAGTCGATGCATGTGTGTGGGCATAAAATAAAACCATTAATTCATTAATTACCGCAACTGTCGCTTGTGAAAGTAGATGCGGTTATTTGTAATACATACTTACGATAATGGATATTGCAATGTCTTCTTGGACGCCTCCATTTCTCCTGGATGTCAGTTCCTGCACGTCGCCACGTTTTAGGCCCCCTGTATTACCACACCACCCTTCCCCCATAAGTGTCGATTTCTCCGCAGAGCCGTGCCCCGCGCTCTCACAAATGCGGGCAGTTCCCCACTGTCATAGCCCATCCAATGAAAAGTCTTCGATCTTGATGCAATCTGTTATATTTCTTTAAACGCTCCCTCGTGTGGGTTATGAGAAGAATTGCAGTGGTCTGCATTGACGTCCGCATCTAGTTCATACTTACCTGACGGGGAAGATAACATGATCAAAAAGGTGTTTCTTCCAGGGTGAGGCCATTCCATTGCAGTTCGGTTTGGTTGACCCCTGCGATTACTGCAAACGCTAGTAACTCGACCGTAAAATTTCTGGTAGTGGGGACCTGCGTTCGCGCTAGTCCCCTCCTCAAAGTGATAAAGGAAAAGTTGGCTTACTTTAACTATGGTAAGTTGTTGGGCAATTGAAACAATGTTCGACGATTTGGAATAGTTTCCAAGAGGCTCTTATATCATCAACATTTAAGTATACATTTAGAGAAAAAACCCATGAAATATGACACAACATAGAAATACAAACAACTCAAACAAAAAGACATCGCGACAGGAGGAAGCAGAGTGACATACATAACATAACATAACACAACCTAACATAGCATAACATAACATAACATAACATATAACTGTTGTTGTTGGATTATATTGAAAGATTATATGACAGGTATTTTTTGTTTTGGTTTTGTTGTATTCACTACAATAAAAACCCGCATATAAGAACCAATGGTTTAAGAACCTTCAGGGTGATGTCGCTGCTCAAAACAATAGACAAAACAATAGCCTATTGTCTTGGAACAATAGGCTTGATGGAAAATTTACATGTTCTTATATGCGGGTTTTTACCGTATAAAATCTCTTAATTATTGATTGAAAATAGAACTTTGTCGAATCTGGATCCTTAATAAAAGGATAAAAAATACTGCTAAAGGTTCAGTGTCATATTAGTCTGTTAGGCCGGAGAGAATGAAAAACATGTCAATTGTTGCGAATGATATCAGCGTCAAGGCGCTCTTCCTTTGCCTACGACCATACCACCATGAGTATACCGGTTCTCGTCCGATCACCGTAGTCAAGCATGGTCGGGCCAGGTCAGTACCTGGATGGGTGACCGCCTGGGAACACCTGGTGTTGTAGGCTTCCATTTTTATTTTCACTTTAAGTTTCCAGACATTGATGGCTAAATTGTTGTGCTCATTAACATGCTGCAGCTCAGCCAAGAGAGTTTTATTTGTATCAGAAATGAGAAAAACCTGTTGGGGCACTTTAAAAGACTAGAGAAATATTGTATGTGTGTTGAGAATTGTTAAATTTCATTAAAATGGAGGAACAGTAATGCAAAGTACATTGAAGTAAGAAGGGAAGAAACCAAAAGCAAGCAGCGGAAAAAGTCAAAGTATAGGTACTATTCAGAAAAATAAATAATCTGAAAAATTAAAAATGCTGCATATGAAGCGTGCTAGGTACTCACCACTAAACTATGTTGTGTCTGGATTTTCAACGACAAGGGTGAGACAGAAAGTCTACGCAAATTATATAGTCATGCCATGCATGCAAAAATAGTCGATGCATGTGTGTGGGCATAAAATAAAACCATTAATTCATTAATTACCGCAACTGTCGCTTGTGAAAGTAGATGCGGTTATTTGTAATACATACTTACGATAATGGATATTGCAATGTCTTCTTGGACGCCTCCATTTCTCCTGGATGTCAGTTCCTGCACGTCGCCACGTTTTAGGCCCCCTGTATTACCACACCACCCTTCCCCCATAAGTGTCGATTTCTCCGCAGAGCCGTGCCCCGCGCTCTCACAAATGCGGGCAGTTCCCCACTGTCATAGCCCATCCAATGAAAAGTCTTCGATCTTGATGCAATCTGTTATATTTCTTTAAACGCTCCCTCGTGTGGGTTATGAGAAGAATTGCAGTGGTCTGCATTGACGTCCGCATCTAGTTCATACTTACCTGACGGGGAAGATAACATGATCAAAAAGGTGTTTCTTCCAGGGTGAGGCCATTCCATTGCAGTTCGGTTTGGTTGACCCCTGCGATTACTGCAAACGCTAGTAACTCGACCGTAAAATTTCTGGTAGTGGGGACCTGCGTTCGCGCTAGTCCCCTCCTCAAAGTGATAAAGGAAAAGTTGGCTTACTTTAACTATGGTAAGTTGTTGGGCAATTGAAACAATGTTCGACGATTTGGAATAGTTTCCAAGAGGCTCTTATATCATCAACATTTAAGTATACATTTAGAGAAAAAACCCATGAAATATGACACAACATAGAAATACAAACAACTCAAACAAAAAGACATCGCGACAGGAGGAAGCAGAGTGACATACATAACATAACATAACACAACCTAACATAGCATAACATAACATAACATAACATATAACTGTTGTTGTTGGATTATATTGAAAGATTATATGACAGGTATTTTTTGTTTTGGTTTTGTTGTATTCACTACAATAAAAACCCGCATATAAGAACCAATGGTTTAAGAACCTTCAGGGTGATGTCGCTGCTCAAAACAATAGACAAAACAATAGCCTATTGTCTTGGAACAATAGGCTTGATGGAAAATTTACATGTTCTTATATGCGGGTTTTTACCGTATAAAATCTCTTAATTATTGATTGAAAATAGAACTTTGTCGAATCTGGATCCTTAATAAAAGGATAAAAAATACTGCTAAAGGTTCAGTGTCATATTAGTCTGTTAGGCCGGAGAGAATGAAAAACATGTCAATTGTTGCGAATGATATCAGCGTCAAGGCGCTCTTCCTTTGCCTACGACCATACCACCATGAGTATACCGGTTCTCGTCCGATCACCGTAGTCAAGCATGGTCGGGCCAGGTCAGTACCTGGATGGGTGACCGCCTGGGAACACCTGGTGTTGTAGGCTTCCATTTTTATTTTCACTTTAAGTTTCCAGACATTGATGGCTAAATTGTTGTGCTCATTAACATGCTGCAGCTCAGCCAAGAGAGTTTTATTTGTATCAGAAATGAGAAAAACCTGTTGGGGCACTTTAAAAGACTAGAGAAATATTGTATGTGTGTTGAGAATTGTTAAATTTCATTAAAATGGAGGAACAGTAATGCAAAGTACATTGAAGTAAGAAGGGAAGAAACCAAAAGCAAGCAGCGGAAAAAGTCAAAGTATAGGTACTATTCAGAAAAATAAATAATCTGAAAAATTAAAAATGCTGCATATGAAGCGTGCTAGGTACTCACCACTAAACTATGTTGTGTCTGGATTTTCAACGACAAGGGTGAGACAGAAAGTCTACGCAAATTATATAGTCATGCCATGCATGCAAAAATAGTCGATGCATGTGTGTGGGCATAAAATAAAACCATTAATTCATTAATTACCGCAACTGTCGCTTGTGAAAGTAGATGCGGTTATTTGTAATACATACTTACGATAATGGATATTGCAATGTCTTCTTGGACGCCTCCATTTCTCCTGGATGTCAGTTCCTGCACGTCGCCACGTTTTAGGCCCCCTGTATTACCACACCACCCTTCCCCCATAAGTGTCGATTTCTCCGCAGAGCCGTGCCCCGCGCTCTCACAAATGCGGGCAGTTCCCCACTGTCATAGCCCATCCAATGAAAAGTCTTCGATCTTGATGCAATCTGTTATATTTCTTTAAACGCTCCCTCGTGTGGGTTATGAGAAGAATTGCAGTGGTCTGCATTGACGTCCGCATCTAGTTCATACTTACCTGACGGGGAAGATAACATGATCAAAAAGGTGTTTCTTCCAGGGTGAGGCCATTCCATTGCAGTTCGGTTTGGTTGACCCCTGCGATTACTGCAAACGCTAGTAACTCGACCGTAAAATTTCTGGTAGTGGGGACCTGCGTTCGCGCTAGTCCCCTCCTCAAAGTGATAAAGGAAAAGTTGGCTTACTTTAACTATGGTAAGTTGTTGGGCAATTGAAACAATGTTCGACGATTTGGAATAGTTTCCAAGAGGCTCTTATATCATCAACATTTAAGTATACATTTAGAGAAAAAACCCATGAAATATGACACAACATAGAAATACAAACAACTCAAACAAAAAGACATCGCGACAGGAGGAAGCAGAGTGACATACATAACATAACATAACACAACCTAACATAGCATAACATAACATAACATAACATATAACTGTTGTTGTTGGATTATATTGAAAGATTATATGACAGGTATTTTTTGTTTTGGTTTTGTTGTATTCACTACAATAAAAACCCGCATATAAGAACCAATGGTTTAAGAACCTTCAGGGTGATGTCGCTGCTCAAAACAATAGACAAAACAATAGCCTATTGTCTTGGAACAATAGGCTTGATGGAAAATTTACATGTTCTTATATGCGGGTTTTTACCGTATAAAATCTCTTAATTATTGATTGAAAATAGAACTTTGTCGAATCTGGATCCTTAATAAAAGGATAAAAAATACTGCTAAAGGTTCAGTGTCATATTAGTCTGTTAGGCCGGAGAGAATGAAAAACATGTCAATTGTTGCGAATGATATCAGCGTCAAGGCGCTCTTCCTTTGCCTACGACCATACCACCATGAGTATACCGGTTCTCGTCCGATCACCGTAGTCAAGCATGGTCGGGCCAGGTCAGTACCTGGATGGGTGACCGCCTGGGAACACCTGGTGTTGTAGGCTTCCATTTTTATTTTCACTTTAAGTTTCCAGACATTGATGGCTAAATTGTTGTGCTCATTAACATGCTGCAGCTCAGCCAAGAGAGTTTTATTTGTATCAGAAATGAGAAAAACCTGTTGGGGCACTTTAAAAGACTAGAGAAATATTGTATGTGTGTTGAGAATTGTTAAATTTCATTAAAATGGAGGAACAGTAATGCAAAGTACATTGAAGTAAGAAGGGAAGAAACCAAAAGCAAGCAGCGGAAAAAGTCAAAGTATAGGTACTATTCAGAAAAATAAATAATCTGAAAAATTAAAAATGCTGCATATGAAGCGTGCTAGGTACTCACCACTAAACTATGTTGTGTCTGGATTTTCAACGACAAGGGTGAGACAGAAAGTCTACGCAAATTATATAGTCATGCCATGCATGCAAAAATAGTCGATGCATGTGTGTGGGCATAAAATAAAACCATTAATTCATTAATTACCGCAACTGTCGCTTGTGAAAGTAGATGCGGTTATTTGTAATACATACTTACGATAATGGATATTGCAATGTCTTCTTGGACGCCTCCATTTCTCCTGGATGTCAGTTCCTGCACGTCGCCACGTTTTAGGCCCCCTGTATTACCACACCACCCTTCCCCCATAAGTGTCGATTTCTCCGCAGAGCCGTGCCCCGCGCTCTCACAAATGCGGGCAGTTCCCCACTGTCATAGCCCATCCAATGAAAAGTCTTCGATCTTGATGCAATCTGTTATATTTCTTTAAACGCTCCCTCGTGTGGGTTATGAGAAGAATTGCAGTGGTCTGCATTGACGTCCGCATCTAGTTCATACTTACCTGACGGGGAAGATAACATGATCAAAAAGGTGTTTCTTCCAGGGTGAGGCCATTCCATTGCAGTTCGGTTTGGTTGACCCCTGCGATTACTGCAAACGCTAGTAACTCGACCGTAAAATTTCTGGTAGTGGGGACCTGCGTTCGCGCTAGTCCCCTCCTCAAAGTGATAAAGGAAAAGTTGGCTTACTTTAACTATGGTAAGTTGTTGGGCAATTGAAACAATGTTCGACGATTTGGAATAGTTTCCAAGAGGCTCTTATATCATCAACATTTAAGTATACATTTAGAGAAAAAACCCATGAAATATGACACAACATAGAAATACAAACAACTCAAACAAAAAGACATCGCGACAGGAGGAAGCAGAGTGACATACATAACATAACATAACACAACCTAACATAGCATAACATAACATAACATAACATATAACTGTTGTTGTTGGATTATATTGAAAGATTATATGACAGGTATTTTTTGTTTTGGTTTTGTTGTATTCACTACAATAAAAACCCGCATATAAGAACCAATGGTTTAAGAACCTTCAGGGTGATGTCGCTGCTCAAAACAATAGACAAAACAATAGCCTATTGTCTTGGAACAATAGGCTTGATGGAAAATTTACATGTTCTTATATGCGGGTTTTTACCGTATAAAATCTCTTAATTATTGATTGAAAATAGAACTTTGTCGAATCTGGATCCTTAATAAAAGGATAAAAAATACTGCTAAAGGTTCAGTGTCATATTAGTCTGTTAGGCCGGAGAGAATGAAAAACATGTCAATTGTTGCGAATGATATCAGCGTCAAGGCGCTCTTCCTTTGCCTACGACCATACCACCATGAGTATACCGGTTCTCGTCCGATCACCGTAGTCAAGCATGGTCGGGCCAGGTCAGTACCTGGATGGGTGACCGCCTGGGAACACCTGGTGTTGTAGGCTTCCATTTTTATTTTCACTTTAAGTTTCCAGACATTGATGGCTAAATTGTTGTGCTCATTAACATGCTGCAGCTCAGCCAAAGAGTTTTATTTGTATCAGAAATGAGAAAAACCTGTTGGGGCACTTTAAAAGACTAGAGAAATATTGTATGTGTGTTGAGAATTGTTAAATTTCATTAAAATGGAGGAACAGTAATGCAAAGTACATTGAAGTAAGAAGGGAAGAAACCAAAAGCAAGCAGCGGAAAAAGTCAAAGTATAGTACTATTCAGAAAAATAAATAATCTGAAAAATTAAAAATGCTGCATATGAAGCGTGCTAGGTACTCACCACTAAACTATGTTGTGTCTGGATTTTCAACGACAAGGGTGAGACAGAAAGTCTACGCAAATTATATAGTCATGCCATGCATGCAAAAATAGTCGATGCATGTGTGTGGGCATAAAATAAAACCATTAATTCATTAATTACCGCAACTGTCGCTTGTGAAAGTAGATGCGGTTATTTGTAATACATACTTACGATAATGGATATTGCAATGTCTTCTTGGACGCCTCCATTTCTCCTGGATGTCAGTTCCTGCACGTCGCCACGTTTTAGGCCCCCTGTATTACCACACCACCCTTCCCCCATAAGTGTCGATTTCTCCGCAGAGCCGTGCCCCGCGCTCTCACAAATGCGGGCAGTTCCCCACTGTCATAGCCATCCAATGAAAAGTCTTCGATCTTGATGCAATCTGTTATATTTCTTTAAACGCTCCCTCGTGTGGGTTATGAGAAGAATTGCAGTGGTCTGCATTGACGTCCGCATCTAGTTCATACTTACCTGACGGGGAAGATAACATGATCAAAAAGGTGTTTCTTCCAGGGTGAGGCCATTCCATTGCAGTTCGGTTTGGTTGACCCCTGCGATTACTGCAAACGCTAGTAACTCGACCGTAAAATTTCTGGTAGTGGGGACCTGCGTTCGCGCTAGTCCCCTCCTCAAAGTGATAAAGGAAAAGTTGGCTTACTTTAACTATGGTAAGTTGTTGGGCAATTGAAACAATGTTCGACGATTTGGAATAGTTTCCAAGAGGCTCTTATATCATCAACATTTAAGTATACATTTAGAGAAAAAACCCATGAAATATGACACAACATAGAAATACAAACAACTCAAACAAAAAGACATCGCGACAGGAGGAAGCAGAGTGACATACATAACATAACATAACACAACCTAACATAGCATAACATAACATAACATAACATATAACTGTTGTTGTTGGATTATATTGAAAGATTATATGACAGTATTTTTTGTTTTGGTTTTGTTGTATTCACTACAATAAAAACCCGCATATAAGAACCAATGGTTTAAGAACCTTCAGGGTGATGTCGCTGCTCAAAACAATAGACAAAACAATAGCCTATTGTCTTGGAACAATAGGCTTGAAGGAAAATTTACATGTTCTTATATGCGGGTTTTTACCGTATAAAATCTCTTAATTATTGATTGAAAATAGAGCTTTGTCGAATCTGGATCCTTAATAAAAGGATAAAAAATACTGCTAAAGGTTCAGTGTCATATTAGTCTGTTAGGCCGGAGAGAATGAAAAACATGTCAATTGTTGCGAATGATATCAGCGTCAAGGCGCTCTTCCTTTGCCTACGACCATACCACCATGAGTATACCGGTTCTCGTCCGATCACCGTAGTCAAGCATGGTCGGGCCAGGTCAGTACCTGGATGGGTGACCGCCTGGGAACACCTGGTGTTGTAGGCTTCCATTTTTATTTTCACTTTAAGTTTCCAGACATTGATGGCTAAATTGTTGTGCTCATTAACATGCTGCACTCAGCCAAAGAGTTTTATTTGTATCAGAAATGAGAAAAACCTGTTGGGGCACTTTAAAAGACTAGAGAAATATTGTATGTGTGTTGAGAATTGTTAAATTTCATTAAAATGGAGGAACAGTAATGCAAAGTACATTGAAGTAAGAAGGGAAGAAACCAAAAGCAAGCAGCGGAAAAAGTCAAAGTATACTATTCAGAAAAATAAATAATCTGAAAAATTAAAAATGCTGCATATGAAGCGTGTTAGGTACTCACCACTAAACTATGTTGTGTCTGGATTTTCAACGACAAGGGTGAGACAGAAAGTCTACGCACATTATATAGTCATGTCATGCATGCAAAAATAGTCGATGCATGTGTGTGGGCATAAAATAAAACCATTAATTCATTAATTACCGTAACTGTCGCTTGTGAAAGTAGATGCGGTATTTGTAATACAAACTTACGATAATGGATATTGCAATGTCTTCTTGGACGCCTCCATTTCTCCTGGATGTCAGTTCCTGCACGTCGCCACGTTTTAGGCCCCCTGTATTACCACACCACCCTTCCCCCATAAGCGTCGATTTCTCCGCAGAGCCACGCCCCGCGCTCTCAAAATGCGGGCAGTTCCCCCTGTCATGGTCATCCAATGGAAAGTTTTCGATCTTGATGCAATCTGTTATATTTCTTTAAACGCTCCCTCGTGTGGTTATGAGAAGAATTGCAGTGGTCTGCATTGACGTCCGCATGTAGTTCATACTTACCTGACGGGGAAGATAACATGATCAAAAAGGTGTTTCTTCCAGGGTGAGGCCATTCCATTGCAGTTCGGTTTGGTTGACCCCTGCGATTACTGCAAACGCTAGTAACTCGACCGTAAAATTTCTGGTAGTGGGGACCTGCGTTCGCGCTAGTCCCCTCCTCAAAGTGATAAAGGAAAAGTTGGCTTACTTTAACTATGGTAAGTTGTTGGGCAATTGAAACAATGTTCGACGATTTGGAATAGTTTCCAAGAGGCTCTTATATCATCAACATTTAGATATACATTTAGAGAAACAACCCATGAAATATGACACAACATAGAAATACAAACAACTCAAACAAAAAGACATCGCGACAGGAGGAAGCAGAGTGACCTACATAACATAACATAACACAACCTAACATAGCATAACATAACATAACATAACATATAACTGTTGTTGTTGGATTATATTGAAAGATTATATGACAGATATTTTTTGTTTTGGTTTTGTTGTATTCACTACAATAAAAACCCGCATATAAGAAGCAATGGTTTAAGAACCTTCAGGGTGATGTTGCTGCTCAAAACGATAGACAAAACAATAGCCGATTGTCTTGGAACAATAGGCTTGAAGGAAAATTTACATGTTCTTATATGCGGGTTTTTACTGTATAAAATGTCTTAATTATTGATTGAAAATAGAGCTTTGTCGAATCTGGATCCTTAATAAAAGGATCAAAAATACTGCTAAAGGTTCAGTGTCATATTAGTCTGTTAGGCCGGAGAGAATGAAAAACATGTCAATTGTTGCGAATGATATCAGCGTCAAGGCGCTCTTCCTTTGCCTACGACCATACCACCATGAGTATACCGGTTCTCGTCCGATCACCGTAGTCAAGCATGGTCGGGCCAGGTCAGTACCTGGATGGGTGACCGCCTGGGAACACCTGGTGTTGTAGGCTTCCATTTTTATTTTCACTTTAAGTTTCCAGACATTGATGGCTAAATTGTTGTGCTCATTAACATGCTGCAACTCAGCCATAAGAGTTTTATTTGTACCAGAAATGAGAAAAACCTGTTGGGGCACTTTAAAAGACTAGAGAAATATTGTATGTGTGTTGAGAATTGCTAAATTTCATTAAAATGGAGGAACAGTAATGCAAAGTACATTGAAGTAAGAAGGAAAAAAAAAAAAAAAAAAAAAAAAAAAAAAAAAAAAAAAAAAAAAAAAAAAGTAAGAAGGGAAGAAACCAAAAGCAAGCAGTGGAAAAAGTCAAAGTATACTATTCAGAAAAATAATTTGGATGTCAGTTCCTGCACGTCGACACGTTTTAGGCCCCCTGTATTACCACACCACCCTTCCCCCATAAGCGTCGATTTCTCCGCAAGCCACGCCCCGCGCTCTCAAAAATGCGGGCAGTTCCCCCTGTCATGGTCGATCCAATGGAAAGTTTTCGATCTTGATGCAATCTGTTATATTTCTTTAAACGCTCCCTCGTGTGAGTTATGAGAAGAATTGCAGTGGTCTGCATTGACGTCCGCATGTAGTTCATACTTACCTGACGGGGAAGATAACATGATCAAAAAGGTGTTTCTTCCAGGGTGAGGCCATTCCATTGCAGTTCGGTTTGGTTGACCCCTGCGATTACTGCAAACGTAGTAACTCGACCGTAAAATTTCTGGTAGTGGGGACCTGCGTTCGCGCTAGTCCCCTCCTCAAAGTGATAAAGGAAAAGTTGGCTTACTTTAACTATGGTAAGTTGTTGGGCAATTGAAACAATGTTCGACGATTTGGAATAGTTTCCAAGAGGCTCTTATATCATCAACATTTAGATATACATTTAGAGAAAAAACCCATGAAATATGACACAACATAGAAATACAAACAACTCAAACAAAAAGACATCGCGACAGGAGGAAGCAGATGACTTACATAACATAACATAAACATAACATAACATAACATAACATATAACTGTTGTTGTTGGATTATATTGAAAGATTATATGACAGTTATTTTTGTTTTGGTTTTGTTGTATTCACTACAATAAAAACCCGCATATAAGAACCAATGGTTTAAGAACCTTCAGGGTGATGTTGCTGCTCAAAACAATAGACAAAACAATAGCCTATTGTCTTGGAACAATAGGCTTGAAGGAAAATTTACATGTTCTTATATGCGGGTTTTTACTGTATAAAATGTCTTAATTATTGATTGAAAATAGAACTTTGTCGAATCTGGATCCTTAATAAAAGGATCAAAAATACTGCTAAAGGTTCAGTGTCATATTAGTCTGTTAGGCCGGAGAGAATGAAAAACATGTCAATTGTTGCGAATGATATCAGCGTCAAGGCGCTCTTCCTTTGCCTACGACCATACCACCATGAGTATACCGGTTCTCGTCCGATCACCGTAGTCAAGCATGGTCGGGCCAGGTCAGTACCTGGATGGGTGACCGCCTGGGAACACCTGGTTTGTAGGCTTCCATTTTTATTTTCACTTTAAGTTTCCAGACATTGATGGCTAAATTGTTGTGCTCATTAACATGCTGCAACTCAGCCATAAGAGTTTTATTTGTACCAGAAATGAGAAAAACCTGTTGGGGCACTTTAAAAGACTAGAGAAATATTGTATGTGTGTTGAGAATTGTTAAATTTCATTAAAATGGAGGAACAGTAATGCAAAGTACATTGAAGTAAGAAGGGAAGAAACCAAAAGCAAGCAGTGGAAAAAGTCAAAGTATACTATTCAGAAAAATAAATAATCTGAAAAATTAAAAATGCTGCATATGAAGCGTGTTAGGTACTCACCACTAAACTATGTTGTGTCTGGATTTTCAACGACAAGGGTGAGACAGAAAGTCTACGCACATTATATAGTCATGTCATGCATGCAAAAATAGTCGATGCATGTGTGTGGGCATAAAATAAAACCATTAATTCATTAATTACCGTAACTGTCGCTTGTGAAAGTAGATGCGGTAATTTGTAATACAAACTTACGATAATGGATATTGCAATGTCTTCTTGGACGCCTCCATTTCTCCTGGATGTCAGTTCCTGCACGTCGACACGTTTTAGGCCCCCTGTATTACCACACCACCCTTCCCCCATAAGCGTCGATTTCTCCGCAGAGCCACGCCCCGCGCTCTCAAAAATGCGGGCAGTTCCCCCCTGTCATGGTCGATCCAATGGAAAGTTTCGATCTTGATGCAATCTGTTATATTTCTTTAAACGCTCCCTCGTGTGAGTTATGAGAAGAATTGCAGTGGTCTGCATTGACGTCCGCATGTAGTTCATACTTACCTGACGGGGAAGATAACATGATCAAAAAGGTGTTTCTTCCAGGGTGAGGCCATTCCATTGCAGTTCGGTTTGGTTGACCCCTGCGATTACTGCAAACGCTAGTAACTCGACCGTAAAATTTCTGGTAGTGGGGACCTGCGTTCGCGCTAGTCCCCTCCTCAAAGTGATAAAGGAAAAGTTGGCTTACTTTAACTATGGTAAGTTGTTGGGCAATTGAAACAATGTTCGACGATTTGGAATAGTTTCCAAGAGGCTCTTATATCATCAACATTTAGATATACATTTAGAGAAACAACCCATGAAATATGACACAACATAGAAATACAAACAACTCAAACAAAAAGACATCGCGACAGGAGGAAGCAGAGTGACCTACATAACATAACATAACACAACCTAACATAGCATAACATAACATAACATAACATATAACTGTTGTTGTTGGATTATATTGAAAGATTATATGACAGATATTTTTTGTTTTGGTTTTGTTGTATTCACTACAATAAAAACCCGCATATAAGAAGCAATGGTTTAAGAACCTTCAGGGTGATGTTGCTGCTCAAAACGATAGACAAAACAATAGCCGATTGTCTTGGAACAATAGGCTTGAAGGAAAATTTACATGTTCTTATATGCGGGTTTTTACTGTATAAAATGTCTTAATTATTGATTGAAAATAGAGCTTTGTCGAATCTGGATCCTTAATAAAAGGATCAAAAATACTGCTAAAGGTTCAGTGTCATATTAGTCTGTTAGGCCGGAGAGAATGAAAAACATGTCAATTGTTGCGAATGATATCAGCGTCAAGGCGCTCTTCCTTTGCCTACGACCATACCACCATGAGTATACCGGTTCTCGTCCGATCACCGTAGTCAAGCATGGTCGGGCCAGGTCAGTACCTGGATGGGTGACCGCCTGGGAACACCTGGTGTTGTAGGCTTCCATTTTTATTTTCACTTTAAGTTTCCAGACATTGATGGCTAAATTGTTGTGCTCATTAACATGCTGCAACTCAGCCATAAGAGTTTTATTTGTACCAGAAATGAGAAAAACCTGTTGGGGCACTTTAAAAGACTAGAGAAATATTGTATGTGTGTTGAGAATTGTTAAATTTCATTAAAATGGAGGAACAGTAATGCAAAGTACATTGAAGTAAGAAGGGAAGAAACCAAAAGCAAGCAGTGGAAAAAGTCAAAGTATACTATTCAGAAAAATAAATAATCTGAAAAATTAAAAATGCTGCATATGAAGCGTGTTAGGTACTCACCACTAAACTATGTTGTGTCTGGATTTTCAACGACAAGGGTGAGACAGAAAGTCTACGCACATTATATAGTCATGTCATGCATGCAAAAATAGTCGATGCATGTGTGTGGGCATAAAATAAAACCATTAATTCATTAATTACCGTAACTGTCGCTTGTGAAAGTAGATGCGGTAATTTGTAATACAAACTTACGATAATGGATATTGCAATGTCTTCTTGGACGCCTCCATTTCTCCTGGATGTCAGTTCCTGCACGTCGACACGTTTTAGGCCCCCTGTATTACCACACCACCCTTCCCCCCATAAGCGTCGATTTCTCCGCAGAGCCACGCCCCGCGCTCTCAAAAATGCGGGCAGTTCCCCCCTGTCATGGTCGATCCAATGGAAAGTTTTCGATCTTGATGCAATCTGTTATATTTCTTTAAACGCTCCCTCGTGTGAGTTATGAGAAGAATTGCAGTGGTCTGCATTGACGTCCGCATGTAGTTCATACTTACCTGACGGGGAAGATAACATGATCAAAAAGGTGTTTCTTCCAGGGTGAGGCCATTCCATTGCAGTTCGGTTTGGTTGACCCCTGCGATTACTGCAAACGCTAGTAACTCGACCGTAAAATTTCTGGTAGTGGGGACCTGCGTTCGCGCTAGTCCCCTCCTCAAAGTGATAAAGGAAAAGTTGGCTTACTTTAACTATGGTAAGTTGTTGGGCAATTGAAACAATGTTCGACGATTTGGAATAGTTTCCAAGAGGCTCTTATATCATCAACATTTAGATATACATTTAGAGAAACAACCCATGAAATATGACACAACATAGAAATACAAACAACTCAAACAAAAAGACATCGCGACAGGAGGAAGCAGAGTGACCTACATAACATAACATAACACAACCTAACATAGCATAACATAACATAACATAACATATAACTGTTGTTGTTGGATTATATTGAAAGATTATATGACAGATATTTTTTGTTTTGGTTTTGTTGTATTCACTACAATAAAAACCCGCATATAAGAAGCAATGGTTTAAGAACCTTCAGGGTGATGTTGCTGCTCAAAACGATAGACAAAACAATAGCCGATTGTCTTGGAACAATAGGCTTGAAGGAAAATTTACATGTTCTTATATGCGGGTTTTTACTGTATAAAATGTCTTAATTATTGATTGAAAATAGAGCTTTGTCGAATCTGGATCCTTAATAAAAGGATCAAAAATACTGCTAAAGGTTCAGTGTCATATTAGTCTGTTAGGCCGGAGAGAATGAAAAACATGTCAATTGTTGCGAATGATATCAGCGTCAAGGCGCTCTTCCTTTGCCTACGACCATACCACCATGAGTATACCGGTTCTCGTCCGATCACCGTAGTCAAGCATGGTCGGGCCAGGTCAGTACCTGGATGGGTGACCGCCTGGGAACACCTGGTGTTGTAGGCTTCCATTTTTATTTTCACTTTAAGTTTCCAGACATTGATGGCTAAATTGTTGTGCTCATTAACATGCTGCAACTCAGCCATAAGAGTTTTATTTGTACCAGAAATGAGAAAAACCTGTTGGGGCACTTTAAAAGACTAGAGAAATATTGTATGTGTGTTGAGAATTGCTAAATTTCATTAAAATGGAGGAACAGTAATGCAAAGTACATTGAAGTAAGAAGGGAAGAAACCAAAAGCAAGCAGTGGAAAAAGTCAAAGTATACTATTCAGAAAAATAATTTGGATGTCAGTTCCTGCACGTCGACACGTTTTAGGCCCCCTGTATTACCACACCACCCTTCCCCCCATAAGCGTCGATTTCTCCGCAAAGCCACGCCCCGCGCTCTCAAAAATGCGGGCAGTTCCCCCCTGTCATGGTCGATCCAATGGAAAGTTTTCGATCTTGATGCAATCTGTTATATTTCTTTAAACGCTCCCTCGTGTGAGTTATGAGAAGAATTGCAGTGGTCTGCATTGACGTCCGCATGTAGTTCATACTTACCTGACGGGGAAGATAACATGATCAAAAAGGTGTTTCTTCCAGGGTGAGGCCATTCCATTGCAGTTCGGTTTGGTTGACCCCTGCGATTACTGCAAACGTTAGTAACTCGACCGTAAAATTTCTGGTAGTGGGGACCTGCGTTCGCGCTAGTCCCCTCCTCAAAGTGATAAAGGAAAAGTTGGCTTACTTTAACTATGGTAAGTTGTTGGGCAATTGAAACAATGTTCGACGATTTGGAATAGTTTCCAAGAGGCTCTTATATCATTAACATTTAGATATACATTTAGAGAAAAAACCCATGAAATATGACACAACATATAAAACAAACAACTCAAACAAAAAGACATCGCGACAGGAGAAGCAGATGACTTACATAACATAACATAACATACATAACATAACATATAACTGTTGTTGTTGGATTATATTGAAAGATTATGTGACAGTTATTTTTTGTTTTGTTTTGTTGTATTCACTACAATAAAAACCCGCATATAAAACCAATGATTTAAGAACCTTCAGGGTGATGTTGCTGCTCAGAACAATAGACAAAACAATAGCCTATTGTCTTGGAAGACTAGGCTTGAAGGAAAATTTACATGTTCTTATATGCGGGTTTTTACTGTATAAAATGTCTTAATTATTGGATTTGGAAAAATAGAAGGCTTTGTGTCGGAAGTCTGGATCCTTATAAAAGGATTGAAAATAAACTGTCGAATCGATCCTTAATAAAAGGATCAAAAATACTGCTAAAGGTTCAGTGTCATATTAGTCTGTTAGGCCGGAGAGAATGAAAAACATGTCAATTGTTGCGAATGATATCAGCGTCAAGGCGCTCTTCCTTTGCCTACGACCATACCACCATGAGTATACCGGTTCTCGTCCGATCACCGTAGTCAAGCATGGTCGGGCCAGGTCAGTACCTGGATGGGTGACCGCCTGGGAACACCTGGTTTTGCAGGCTTCCATTTTTATTTTCACTTTAAGTTTCCAGACATTGATGGCTAAATTGTTGTGCTCATTAACATGCTGCAACTCAGCCATAAGAGTTTTATTTGTACCAGAAATGAGAAAAACCTGTTGGGGCACTTTAAAAGACTAGAGAAATATTGTATGTGTGTTGAGAATTGTTAAATTTCATTAAAATGGAGGAACAGTAATGCAAAGTACATTGAAGTAAGAAGGGAAGAAACCAAAAGCAAGCAGTGGAAAAAGTCAAAGTATACTATTCAGAAAAATAAATAATCTGAAAAATTAAAAATGCTGCATATGAAGCGTGTTAGGTACTCACCACTAAACTATGTTGTGTCTGGATTTTCAACGACAAGGGTGAGACAGAAAGTCTACGCACATTATATAGTCATGTCATGCATGCAAAAATAGTCGATGCATGTGTGTGGGCATAAAATAAAACCATTAATTCATTAATTACCGTAACTGTCGCTTGTGAAAGTAGATGCGGTAATTTGTAATACAAACTTACGATAATGGATATTGCAATGTCTTCTTGGACGCCTCCATTTCTCCTGGATGTCAGTTCCTGCACGTCGACACGTTTTAGGCCCCCTGTATTACCACACCACCCTTCCCCCATAAGCGTCGATTTCTCCGCAGAGCCACGCCCCGCGCTCTCAAAAATGCGGGCAGTTCCCCCCTGTCATGGTCGATCCAATGGAAAGTTTTCGATCTTGATGCAATCTGTTATATTTCTTTAAACGCTCCCTCGTGTGAGTTATGAGAAGAATTGCAGTGGTCTGCATTGACGTCCGCATGTAGTTCATACTTACCTGACGGGGAAGATAACATGATCAAAAAGGTGTTTCTTCCAGGGTGAGGCCATTCCATTGCAGTTCGGTTTGGTTGACCCCTGCGATTACTGCAAACGCTAGTAACTCGACCGTAAAATTTCTGGTAGTGGGGACCTGCGTTCGCGCTAGTCCCCTCCTCAAAGTGATAAAGGAAAAGTTGGCTTACTTTAACTATGGTAAGTTGTTGGGCAATTGAAACAATGTTCGACGATTTGGAATAGTTTCCAAGAGGCTCTTATATCATCAACATTTAGATATACATTTAGAGAAACAACCCATGAAATATGACACAACATAGAAATACAAACAACTCAAACAAAAAGACATCGCGACAGGAGGAAGCAGAGTGACCTACATAACATAACATAACACAACCTAACATAGCATAACATAACATAACATAACATATAACTGTTGTTGTTGGATTATATTGAAAGATTATATGACAGATATTTTTTGTTTTGGTTTTGTTGTATTCACTACAATAAAAACCCGCATATAAGAAGCAATGGTTTAAGAACCTTCAGGGTGATGTTGCTGCTCAAAACGATAGACAAAACAATAGCCGATTGTCTTGGAACAATAGGCTTGAAGGAAAATTTACATGTTCTTATATGCGGGTTTTTACTGTATAAAATGTCTTAATTATTGATTGAAAATAGAGCTTTGTCGAATCTGGATCCTTAATAAAAGGATCAAAAATACTGCTAAAGGTTCAGTGTCATATTAGTCTGTTAGGCCGGAGAGAATGAAAAACATGTCAATTGTTGCGAATGATATCAGCGTCAAGGCGCTCTTCCTTTGCCTACGACCATACCACCATGAGTATACCGGTTCTCGTCCGATCACCGTAGTCAAGCATGGTCGGGCCAGGTCAGTACCTGGATGGGTGACCGCCTGGGAACACCTGGTGTTGTAGGCTTCCATTTTTATTTTCACTTTAAGTTTCCAGACATTGATGGCTAAATTGTTGTGCTCATTAACATGCTGCAACTCAGCCATAAGAGTTTTATTTGTACCAGAAATGAGAAAAACCTGTTGGGGCACTTTAAAAGACTAGAGAAATATTGTATGTGTGTTGAGAATTGTTAAATTTCATTAAAATGGAGGAACAGTAATGCAAAGTACATTGAAGTAAGAAGGGAAGAAACCAAAAGCAAGCAGTGGAAAAAGTCAAAGTATACTATTCAGAAAAATAAATAATCTGAAAAATTAAAAATGCTGCATATGAAGCGTGTTAGGTACTCACCACTAAACTATGTTGTGTCTGGATTTTCAACGACAAGGGTGAGACAGAAAGTCTACGCACATTATATAGTCATGTCATGCATGCAAAAATAGTCGATGCATGTGTGTGGGCATAAAATAAAACCATTAATTCATTAATTACCGTAACTGTCGCTTGTGAAAGTAGATGCGGTAATTTGTAATACAAACTTACGATAATGGATATTGCAATGTCTTCTTGGACGCCTCCATTTCTCCTGGATGTCAGTTCCTGCACGTCGACACGTTTTAGGCCCCCTGTATTACCACACCACCCTTCCCCCCATAAGCGTCGATTTCTCCGCAGAGCCACGCCCCGCGCTCTCAAAAATGCGGGCAGTTCCCCCCTGTCATGGTCGATCCAATGGAAAGTTTTCGATCTTGATGCAATCTGTTATATTTCTTTAAACGCTCCCTCGTGTGAGTTATGAGAAGAATTGCAGTGGTCTGCATTGACGTCCGCATGTAGTTCATACTTACCTGACGGGGAAGATAACATGATCAAAAAGGTGTTTCTTCCAGGGTGAGGCCATTCCATTGCAGTTCGGTTTGGTTGACCCCTGCGATTACTGCAAACGCTAGTAACTCGACCGTAAAATTTCTGGTAGTGGGGACCTGCGTTCGCGCTAGTCCCCTCCTCAAAGTGATAAAGGAAAAGTTGGCTTACTTTAACTATGGTAAGTTGTTGGGCAATTGAAACAATGTTCGACGATTTGGAATAGTTTCCAAGAGGCTCTTATATCATCAACATTTAGATATACATTTAGAGAAACAACCCATGAAATATGACACAACATAGAAATACAAACAACTCAAACAAAAAGACATCGCGACAGGAGGAAGCAGAGTGACCTACATAACATAACATAACACAACCTAACATAGCATAACATAACATAACATAACATATAACTGTTGTTGTTGGATTATATTGAAAGATTATATGACAGATATTTTTTGTTTTGGTTTTGTTGTATTCACTACAATAAAAACCCGCATATAAGAAGCAATGGTTTAAGAACCTTCAGGGTGATGTTGCTGCTCAAAACGATAGACAAAACAATAGCCGATTGTCTTGGAACAATAGGCTTGAAGGAAAATTTACATGTTCTTATATGCGGGTTTTTACTGTATAAAATGTCTTAATTATTGATTGAAAATAGAGCTTTGTCGAATCTGGATCCTTAATAAAAGGATCAAAAATACTGCTAAAGGTTCAGTGTCATATTAGTCTGTTAGGCCGGAGAGAATGAAAAACATGTCAATTGTTGCGAATGATATCAGCGTCAAGGCGCTCTTCCTTTGCCTACGACCATACCACCATGAGTATACCGGTTCTCGTCCGATCACCGTAGTCAAGCATGGTCGGGCCAGGTCAGTACCTGGATGGGTGACCGCCTGGGAACACCTGGTGTTGTAGGCTTCCATTTTTATTTTCACTTTAAGTTTCCAGACATTGATGGCTAAATTGTTGTGCTCATTAACATGCTGCAACTCAGCCATAAGAGTTTTATTTGTACCAGAAATGAGAAAAACCTGTTGGGGCACTTTAAAAGACTAGAGAAATATTGTATGTGTGTTGAGAATTGTTAAATTTCATTAAAATGGAGGAACAGTAATGCAAAGTACATTGAAGTAAGAAGGGAAGAAACCAAAAGCAAGCAGTGGAAAAAGTCAAAGTATACTATTCAGAAAAATAAATAATCTGAAAAATTAAAAATGCTGCATATGAAGCGTGTTAGGTACTCACCACTAAACTATGTTGTGTCTGGATTTTCAACGACAAGGGTGAGACAGAAAGTCTACGCACATTATATAGTCATGTCATGCATGCAAAAATAGTCGATGCATGTGTGTGGGCATAAAATAAAACCATTAATTCATTAATTACCGTAACTGTCGCTTGTGAAAGTAGATGCGGTAATTTGTAATACAAACTTACGATAATGGATATTGCAATGTCTTCTTGGACGCCTCCATTTCTCCTGGATGTCAGTTCCTGCACGTCGACACGTTTTAGGCCCCCTGTATTACCACACCACCCTTCCCCCCATAAGCGTCGATTTCTCCGCAGAGCCACGCCCCGCGCTCTCAAAAATGCGGGCAGTTCCCCCCTGTCATGGTCGATCCAATGGAAAGTTTTCGATCTTGATGCAATCTGTTATATTTCTTTAAACGCTCCCTCGTGTGAGTTATGAGAAGAATTGCAGTGGTCTGCATTGACGTCCGCATGTAGTTCATACTTACCTGACGGGGAAGATAACATGATCAAAAAGGTGTTTCTTCCAGGGTGAGGCCATTCCATTGCAGTTCGGTTTGGTTGACCCCTGCGATTACTGCAAACGCTAGTAACTCGACCGTAAAATTTCTGGTAGTGGGGACCTGCGTTCGCGCTAGTCCCCTCCTCAAAGTGATAAAGGAAAAGTTGGCTTACTTTAACTATGGTAAGTTGTTGGGCAATTGAAACAATGTTCGACGATTTGGAATAGTTTCCAAGAGGCTCTTATATCATCAACATTTAGATATACATTTAGAGAAACAACCCATGAAATATGACACAACATAGAAATACAAACAACTCAAACAAAAAGACATCGCGACAGGAGGAAGCAGAGTGACCTACATAACATAACATAACACAACCTAACATAGCATAACATAACATAACATAACATATAACTGTTGTTGTTGGATTATATTGAAAGATTATATGACAGATATTTTTTGTTTTGGTTTTGTTGTATTCACTACAATAAAAACCCGCATATAAGAAGCAATGGTTTAAGAACCTTCAGGGTGATGTTGCTGCTCAAAACGATAGACAAAACAATAGCCGATTGTCTTGGAACAATAGGCTTGAAGGAAAATTTACATGTTCTTATATGCGGGTTTTTACTGTATAAAATGTCTTAATTATTGATTGAAAATAGAGCTTTGTCGAATCTGGATCCTTAATAAAAGGATCAAAAATACTGCTAAAGGTTCAGTGTCATATTAGTCTGTTAGGCCGGAGAGAATGAAAAACATGTCAATTGTTGCGAATGATATCAGCGTCAAGGCGCTCTTCCTTTGCCTACGACCATACCACCATGAGTATACCGGTTCTCGTCCGATCACCGTAGTCAAGCATGGTCGGGCCAGGTCAGTACCTGGATGGGGGAACACCTGGTGTTGTAGGCTTCCATTTTTATTTTCACTTTAAGTTTCCAGACATTGATGGCTAAATTGTTGTGCTCATTAACATGCTGCAACTCAGCCATAAGAGTTTTATTTGTACCAGAAATGAGAAAAACCTGTTGGGGCACTTTAAAAGACTAGAGAAATATTGTATGTGTGTTGAGAATTGTTAAATTTCATTAAAATGGAGGAACAGTAATGCAAAGTACATTGAAGTAAGAAGGGAAGAAACCAAAAGCAAGCAGTGGAAAAAGTCAAAGTATACTATTCAGAAAAATAAATAATCTGAAAAATTAAAAATGCTGCATATGAAGCGTGTTAGGTACTCACCACTAAACTATGTTGTGTCTGGATTTTCAACGACAAGGGTGAGACAGAAAGTCTACGCACATTATATAGTCATGTCATGCATGCAAAAATAGTCGATGCATGTGTGTGGGCATAAAATAAAACCATTAATTCATTAATTACCGTAACTGTCGCTTGTGAAAGTAGATGCGGTAATTTGTAATACAAACTTACGATAATGGATATTGCAATGTCTTCTTGGACGCCTCCATTTCTCCTGGATGTCAGTTCCTGCACGTCGACACGTTTTAGGCCCCCTGTATTACCACACCACCCTTCCCCCCATAAGCGTCGATTTCTCCGCAGAGCCACGCCCCGCGCTCTCAAAAATGCGGGCAGTTCCCCCCTGTCATGGTCGATCCAATGGAAAGTTTTCGATCTTGATGCAATCTGTTATATTTCTTTAAACGCTCCCTCGTGTGAGTTATGAGAAGAATTGCAGTGGTCTGCATTGACGTCCGCATGTAGTTCATACTTACCTGACGGGGAAGATAACATGATCAAAAAGGTGTTTCTTCCAGGGTGAGGCCATTCCATTGCAGTTCGGTTTGGTTGACCCCTGCGATTACTGCAAACGCTAGTAACTCGACCGTAAAATTTCTGGTAGTGGGGACCTGCGTTCGCGCTAGTCCCCTCCTCAAAGTGATAAAGGAAAAGTTGGCTTACTTTAACTATGGTAAGTTGTTGGGCAATTGAAACAATGTTCGACGATTTGGAATAGTTTCCAAGAGGCTCTTATATCATCAACATTTAGATATACATTTAGAGAAACAACCCATGAAATATGACACAACATAGAAATACAAACAACTCAAACAAAAAGACATCGCGACAGGAGGAAGCAGAGTGACCTACATAACATAACATAACACAACCTAACATAGCATAACATAACATAACATAACATATAACTGTTGTTGTTGGATTATATTGAAAGATTATATGACAGATATTTTTTGTTTTGGTTTTGTTGTATTCACTACAATAAAAACCCGCATATAAGAAGCAATGGTTTAAGAACCTTCAGGGTGATGTTGCTGCTCAAAACGATAGACAAAACAATAGCCGATTGTCTTGGAACAATAGGCTTGAAGGAAAATTTACATGTTCTTATATGCGGGTTTTTACTGTATAAAATGTCTTAATTATTGATTGAAAATAGAGCTTTGTCGAATCTGGATCCTTAATAAAAGGATCAAAAATACTGCTAAAGGTCAGTGTCATATTAGTCTGTTAGGCCGGAGAGAATGAAAAACATGTCAATTGTTGCGAATGATATCAGCGTCAAGGCGCTCTTCCTTTGCCTACGACCATACCACCATGAGTATACCGGTTCTCGTCCGATCACCGTAGTCAAGCATGGTCGGGCCAGGTCAGTACCTGGATGGGTGACCGCCTGGGAACACCTGGTGTTGTAGGCTTCCATTTTTATTTTCACTTTAAGTTTCCAGACATTGATGGCTAAATTGTTGTGCTCATTAACATGCTGCAACTCAGCCATAAGAGTTTTATTTGTACCAGAAATGAGAAAAACCTGTTGGGGCACTTTAAAAGACTAGAGAAATATTGTATGTGTGTTGAGAATTGTTAAATTTCATTAAAATGGAGGAACAGTAATGCAAAGTACATTGAAGTAAGAAGGGAAGAAACCAAAAGCAAGCAGTGGAAAAAGTCAAAGTATACTATTCAGAAAAATAAATAATCTGAAAAATTAAAAATGCTGCATATGAAGCGTGTTAGGTACTCACCACTAAACTATGTTGTGTCTGGATTTTCAACGACAAGGGTGAGACAGAAAGTCTACGCACATTATATAGTCATGTCATGCATGCAAAAATAGTCGATGCATGTGTGTGGGCATAAAATAAAACCATTAATTCATTAATTACCGTAACTGTCGCTTGTGAAAGTAGATGCGGTAATTTGTAATACACACTTACGATAATGGATATTGCAATGTCTTCTTGGACGCCTCCATTTCTCCTGGATGTCAGTTCCTGCACGTCGACACGTTTTAGGCCCCCTGTATTACCACACCACCCTTCCCCCCATAAGCGTCGACTTCTCCGCAGAGCCACGCCCCGCGCTCTCAAAAATGCGGGCAGTTCCCCCCTGTCATGGTCGATCCATTGGAAAGTTTTCGATCTTGATGCAATCTGTTATATTTCTTTAAACGCTCCCTCGTGTGAGTTATGAGAAGAATTGCAGTGGTCTGCATTGACGTCCGCATGTAGTTCATACTTACCTGACGGGGAAGATAACATGATCAAAAAGGTGTTTCTTCCAGGGTGAGGCCATTCCATTGCAGTTCGGTTTGGTTGACCCCTGCGATTACTGCAAACGCTAGTAACTCGACCGTAAAATTTCTGGTAGTGGGGACCTGCGTTCGCGCTAGTCCCCTCCTCAAAGTGATAAAGGAAAAGTTGGCTTACTTTAACTATGGTAAGTTGTTGGGCAATTGAAACAATGTTCGACGATTTGGAATAGTTTCCAAGAGGCTCTTATATCATCAACATTTAGATATACATTTAGAGAAACAACCCATGAAATATGACACAACATAGAAATACAAACAACTCAAACAAAAAGACATCGCGACAGGAGGAAGCAGAGTGACCTACAATAGGGGACAAAAGTCCTCGGGACACCTGAAAATTTCATCCCATAATGCTGTGCTTCTGCACACTTTGTTCTCTGTTAGCAGAATGCGACCCCCCACTCCCCCCAAAACAATGTTGTCTTGTGCACCAGTCCTTTCTTGTCGTCGGGCCAAAAGAATTTCGGCGATATTGAAAAACACCGCCTCTACAAACAACATTGTTATGGGGGGGAGGGGGATGAAGTATGCGTGTAAAACTTGCTAAAATCCTGGGTGTCCCACGACTTTTGTCCCCTATTGTCTGGTATCAAATTCTTGAAACACGTCATTTATAAAGCTGGTTTTCGTGTTTTCTGGGGTTTTCAAGGGCGCTGATCTCGATGAGCATGTCAAAAATTTTCTATATCGCACGTATGACGTCATACCACGTGATTGTCCCATTTTTGGCACATTTGGAGCTCTAAAGTGGTCGTGTTGTCCGAAACGAATTGTTTTTTTTGTGGAAACCATTTTGGGAAAGAGAACAGGGTATTGTGAATATATTGTGAAAAAAACGAGTCTGAAAATGTTATAAAAGTGTCTGAAAAAGGCATGTTCGTGAACTTGAAGTATGCGTGTAAAACCTGTTAAAATCCTGGGTGTCCCATGACTTTTGTCCCCTATCAATTTCTTGAAATACATCACTTATAAAGCTGGTTTTCGTGTTTTCTGAGGTTTTCAAGGGCGCTGATCTCGACGAGCATGTCAAAAATTTTCTATATATTACGCATGACGTCAAATGACGTCAAACTGAGTGATTGTCCCATTTTTGGCCCAAATGGAGCTCTAAAGTGATCGTGTTGTCCGAAACGAATTGTTTTTTTTGTGGAAACGATTTTGGCAAAGAGAAAAAGGTATTGTGAACATATTGTGAAAAAAACGAGTCTGAAAATGTTTTAAAAGTGTCTGAAAAACGCATGTTCCTGAACTTGAAGTATGCGTGTAAAACCTGCTAAAATCCTGGGTGTGCCAGGACTTTTCTCCCCTAGCAAATTCTTCAAATACACCACTTATAAAGCTGGTTTTCGTGTTTTCTGGGGTTTTCAAGGGCGCTGATCTCGATGAGCATGTTAAAATTTTTCTATATATTACGCATGACGTCATACCAAGTGATTGTCCATTTTTGGCCCAAATGGAGCTCGAAAGTGGTCGTGTTGTCCGTTACGAATTGTTTTTTTTGTGGAAACGATTTTGGCAATAAGAACAAGGGTTGATGAACATATTGTGAAAAAAGGAGTGTGGAAATGTTTTAGAAGTATCTTTAAAATGCATGTTCGTTAACTTGGACCAAAAACTTGAAAACCCTGCTACACGTGCAGGGTAGAAAAACGTAGAGAATAGTCACGTGGAAAGGAGTAACTTTTGGAAGCAAAATATTATTTATTATCTGCATGATATAGTAATACTTGAACTATGTAATCTGATTAATTGTGGCATATCTGTCAACAGTGATTGTCCTTGAAACATGCCAGTCCTTTAAAGGTGTCTCTCAGCAAGGGGTGAAATCCTGGCAATGTCAATACCATAAGAAAACAATAGTAAAACAGCAGGAAGTTTCAAATTCAAATTTATTGCGCATAACATGACGGTTGCAATCAATTACTGTTATCATTTTCACAACTGCGTACTCACTAGCCTTTCTACATTGTTTATATATTATTATCATAATGGCATCATCATTAAACGTTGATAATGTTAGAAGGGCTTACCTAATAACATACAGTCAAGCAGACACTGGCAAATATGATAGGAGGTCATTCTCCGAAACAGTTGTTGCAGCATTCCATGCAGTCACTACAGCCATCATACTACAGTGGGCTTGCTGCATGGAAAATCATCAGGACGGTGGTGTCCATTTCCACATGTGTGTCCTGCTGGACAAGCTTCAGCGCTGGTCGAAAGTAAAGAAGCACCTACAAGAGACAAAGGACATTGTCGTACACTTCTCAGGACATCCTGGCTATCACACAGCATATGAATATGTCACAAAGCTAGATAGCCAAGTTCTGAGAAGTGAAGGTCATCCTACCTTGAAAGGTGCTCCAAAGACCCTGCCAGCAATGAAGAAGCGAAGCAGGACATCTGCTTGTGGTTTGGATGCCACACAGAAGAGCAGCAGGTTGGGTAATTTGGAAGTCTCTGATATGATTCTCTCCAACGGCATTGACTCCAAGTTACACTTCCTGGCACTGGCCAAGAAGAAGAAAACAGATGGTGACAGCAGGCTGTATGAGTTTGTCTTGAACAAAGGCGAGAAACGAATCAGTGAACTTGTGCAGTCTGTCTGGGCAATGGAAACAGCACAGCAAACGTTGGAGAGACGTTCAATGTCAAGAATTGACCTCTTGAAGAAGGCCTACAACGACAAGTGTGTCTGTCAAGGTGAGTGGTTGGTTTGTGGAAAGGAAATTCTAAAAAACAACAGCATCCAGCGAAGCACATTTGCTGATGCTGTTGTTAAATTACTTGCCATGGGTCGAGGAAAGGGTCGTAATTTATATATTACTGGTCCAGCGAACTGCGGCAAAACATTTATTCTTGATCCCCTAAGAGTGATTTACAACACTTTTGTCTCACCTGCGACATGTTCGTATGCGTGGCTAGGGGTTGAAGAGAAAGAGGTCATCTTTCTGAATGACTTTCGTTATACGCCAGCCATCTTGCCTTGGAGTGACATGCTGTTGTTGTTGGAGGGCCACGTTGTTCATTTTGCTGCGCCTAAAACCAGTTATGCCAAGGATATCGAGTTCTCCAACGACATTCCAGTATTTGCAACATCAAAGTCTCGCATTATGTTCATCAAAGGCTCCATTATTGATGACAAGGAGACTGAGATGATGGATGTTCGTTGGAGATACTTCGCCTTTCACCATCAAATCAAGGCCAGTGAGCAGAAGATGGTACCACCTTGTGGTTGTTGTTTTGCAAGACTGTTGTTGGACATGGACTGAAATAAATGAACAATAGACAGCCTCGTGAGCACGTATAATCGTTTTTGTTATAATTGTATTACTTTGCTGCATTACCTTTTGTTCTAATCAGTGTCCCGCTATGTATTGTATTGGTGTCTTCCCAAGCTGGGACAGTTTACACAACAGTTTACACTAGGAAAAAGACAAATATTTCCATTCACATCTCGTAATAAACTTTGGAAATATGTATAAAAGATGTACACAATTTATGTACATCTTTGGAGATAATAAGTGAACATACGACCTTTTCAATTGCTGAGAAATATCCAAATAACCTCCACGGTTTACACTTCCAAGAGATTAAAAGACAAGTCATGTGACTTTCTATTCAACGATTTTGTAAACTGGCCAATCTTTCCTTCATATCTCTGTGAAAGTGTTAAAAAAAAACAAATAAAAATGTGTAGATTATGTACATTAGTGATGTACATCTTTTAAAAACATCTTCATTCCTCTCTGTGAAGGAGAACACCCTGTTTTTAATTATTTTATACTGTAAATTGTAGTGTAAATCGTAGGGATGCATACTATTTGCCATGAGCCTGACTTCCTGGTATGACCCCTTGCACCACGTGTATTTGATTCCTGGGTGTCTCATTTGCAGAATACAAGTGCATTGTATTCAAAATATTAGTGGACAATGAAAGTGAAAACAAACAATATTTTTTGACACTTCAGTTCATTTCATTTGAACATACATCACGGGCTGACAACAATTTTTACCGTTTCAAATAATGTGACATATCACGTAATGACAATAGTCAATTTGTACTTACAATAATACGAGAACTTCTACGTTTATTTCAATAACTTTATCCCCTGCTGCTGCAATCTACAAACAAGAATATTCCGTGGATAAATATTTTACCCAAGTCTGCAACTGTATATACAAAAATTTCATTAATACTTAGTTCTACAACCTTTATTCTTAGAAATTATAGTTAAACGATTGTACATGCTTTGAATTGTCTTGTCTATTATATCTGTATCATAATTAGTAATAGTATCTATAATTCTGAGTTTGAAATCATTAAAAGTCTCTCTTGTTATCCTTCTTTCCAATGCATCCTTCTTCAATTGTCTTTTAACGTTGTGAAAAAAGTTCTCTATCGGGTTGATGTCCGGGGACCTTGGTGGAATTTTGACGACTTCTGCTCCAATGTTCTTCATTGCATCTCTTGCCATGGCACTGTTCTGGCTTGGGTCATTGTCCTGCAAAAATAAAAGCTTCTCTTTCCCTGTTAATCTCGCTCTATCTAAAAGAACTTGGTGCAATGTCGATTCAATAAAATTAGAAAAATACCTGCCATTCATGGTGGAATACTCCTCCACCAATACAGCCCCAGCACCATGGCAAATACCTACCACATAGTGACATACCCTTCCACCTGGCAGATCCTTGCTCCCCTTCGCAGTAATTTCCAGGCCTTCACCCGGCTTCCTCCAGACTCTGCCTGCTGGGGACAAAGCATCCTCGTATGGATTGGACTTATGGACGAAGGATACTGCATCCAGGTACAGCAACACATCATCTGTCCAAAAAGCAGGGCTGGTGTCTTTCAGCGCCTTCAGGGCATATGCCACCCTCTTCTTTTTGTCTTTCAGAGTCAGCAGGCCCTTCCTTCGAGGGCGAATATACTGATAGCCGGAGTTAGTAAAGACTCGGCACAAGGTCTTTTTACTTACCTCCGTGATTTCGCACTCCTTCGCCACATCCATCACATGGACATTAGGATTGCTTTCCCTCATAGTTTTAAACTTGCGAAGGAAGCGATCTTTGTCCCTGCGGCTTAGAATTTCCGGCCTGCCACTCCTTTTCTTAGGGACTTTCTCATCCAATCCCTCTTTGCAGATCCTTTCCACGCTAGACTTTGAGATCTTACACCGTCTAGCGATCTCTCGATAAGAGAGCTTCGACTCCTGTCGAAGTAAATACACGTACGCCTTCTTTCTTTCGCTGATAACCACTTGTTTTGACATTTTAAAGCCTCTTCAAGTTATAAAAACCACAGAAAATAAATCAAAAATTCTCAGTATCTTCTGCGATCGGAATATTTTCGAAGAAATTCGTCGAACGTCTCTCGGGGCAACAATTTGTAACCGTCGTTCTCTAATTACGTAAATGCATCAAAACGAGGCTAAAACAAGAGTTTTAACTTTAACAATACACTACACACTAACGAAACATAGTAGGAGCGTCGTTTTTTTTTTAACTCTACCGTACAACCATAACCTTTCAATTAATTAATTTAAGTTCCACCAGCAATAAACATAACAAACCATTTTAACCACCATAAAGGCAAAAACCCCATGAAAATAGGGCCATTGTGTACCTATGACGTCACTGGTACAATGGAGGAAAAAAATATTTGCAGCATCGTGATCAGCACCCCGGAAAACCCCCCAAAACCCCTAAAAAGCACCTTAATATCTATTGTACTTCGATTTTCATACCAGACAATAGGGGACAAAAGTCCTCGGGACACCTGAAAATTTCATCCCATAATGCTGTGCTTCTGCACACTTTGTTCTCTGTTAGCAGAATGCGACCCCCCACTCCCCCCAAAACAATGTTGTCTTGTGCACCAGTCCTTTCTTGTCGTCGGGCCAAAAGAATTTCGGCGATATTGAAAAACACCGCCTCTACAAACAACATTGTTATGGGGGGGAGGGGGATGAAGTATGCGTGTAAAACTTGCTAAAATCCTGGGTGTCCCACGACTTTTGTCCCCTATTGTACATAACATAACATAACACAACCTAACATAGCATAACATAACATAACATAACATATAACTGTTGTTGTTGGATTATATTGAAAGATTATATGACAGATATTTTTTGTTTTGGTTTTGTTGTATTCACTACAATAAAAACCCGCATATAAGAAGCAATGGTTTAAGAACCTTCAGGGTGATGTTGCTGCTCAAAACGATAGACAAAACAATAGCCGATTGTCTTGGAACAATAGGCTTGAAGGAAAATTTACATGTTCTTATATGCGGGTTTTTACTGTATAAAATGTCTTAATTATTGATTGAAAATAGAGCTTTGTCGAATCTGGATCCTTAATAAAAGGATCAAAAATACTGCTAAAGGTTCAGTGTCATATTAGTCTGTTAGGCCGGAGAGAATGAAAAACATGTCAATTGTTGCGAATGATATCAGCGTCAAGGCGCTCTTCCTTTGCCTACGACCATACCACCATGAGTATACCGGTTCTCGTCCGATCACCGTAGTCAAGCATGGTCGGGCCAGGTCAGTACCTGGATGGGTGACCGCCTGGGAACACCTGGTGTTGTAGGCTTCCATTTTTATTTTCACTTTAAGTTTCCAGACATTGATGGCTAAATTGTTGTGCTCATTAACATGCTGCAACTCAGCCATAAGAGTTTTATTTGTACCAGAAATGAGAAAAACCTGTTGGGGCACTTTAAAAGACTAGAGAAATATTGTATGTGTGTTGAGAATTGTTAAATTTCATTAAAATGGAGGAACAGTAATGCAAAGTACATTGAAGTAAGAAGGGAAGAAACCAAAAGCAAGCAGTGGAAAAAGTCAAAGTATACTATTCAGAAAAATAAATAATCTGAAAAATTAAAAATGCTGCATATGAAGCGTGTTAGGTACTCACCACTAAACTATGTTGTGTCTGGATTTTCAACGACAAGGGTGAGACAGAAAGTCTACGCACATTATATAGTCATGTCATGCATGCAAAAATAGTCGATGCATGTGTGTGGGCATAAAATAAAACCATTAATTCATTAATTACCGTAACTGTCGCTTGTGAAAGTAGATGCGGTATTTGTAATACAACTTACGATAATGGATATTGCAATGTCTTCTTGGACGCCTCCATTTCTCCTGGATGTCAGTTCCTGCACGTCGCACGTTTTAGGCCCCCTGTATTACCACACCACCCTTCCCCCATAAGTGTCGATTTCTCCGCAGAGCCTGCCCCGCGCTCTCAAAAATGCGGGCAGTTCCCCCTGTCATGGCCATCCAATGAAAAGTCTTCGATCTTGATGCAATCTGTTATATTTCTTTAAACGCTCCCTCGTGTGGGTTATGAGAAGAATTGCAGTGGTCTGCATTGACGTCCGCATCTAGTTCATACTTACCTGACGGGGAAGATAACATGATCAAAAAGGTGTTTCTTCCAGGGTGAGGCCATTCCATTGCAGTTCGGTTTGGTTGACCCCTGCGATTACTGCAAACGCTAGTAACTCGACCGTAAAATTTCTGGTAGTGGGGACCTGCGTTCGCGCTAGTCCCCTCCTCAAAGTGATAAAGGAAAAGTTGGCTTACTTTAACTATGGTAAGTTGTTGGGCAATTGAAACAATGTTCGACGATTTGGAATAGTTTCCAAGAGGCTCTTATATCATCAACATTTAAGTATACATTTAGAGAAAAACCCATGAAATATGACACAACATAGAAATACAAACAACTCAAACAAAAAGACATCGCGACAGGAGGAAGCAGAGTGACATACATAACATAACATAACACAACCTAACATAGCATAACATAACATAACATAACATATAACTGTTGTTGTTGGATTATATTGAAAGATTATATGACAGGTATTTTTTGTTTTGGTTTTGTTGTATTCACTACAATAAAAACCCGCATATAAGAACCAATGGTTTAAGAACCTTCAGGGTGATGTCGCTGCTCAAAACAATAGACAAAACAATAGCCTATTGTCTTGGAACAATAGGCTTGATGGAAAATTTACATGTTCTTATATGCGGGTTTTTACCGTATAAAATCTCTTAATTATTGATTGAAAATAGAACTTTGTCGAATCTGGATCCTTAATAAAAGGATAAAAAATACTGCTAAAGGTTCAGTGTCATATTAGTCTGTTAGGCCGGAGAGAATGAAAAACATGTCAATTGTTGCGAATGATATCAGCGTCAAGGCGCTCTTCCTTTGCCTACGACCATACCACCATGAGTATACCGGTTCTCGTCCGATCACCGTAGTCAAGCATGGTCGGGCCAGGTCAGTACCTGGATGGGTGACCGCCTGGGAACACCTGGTGTTGTAGGCTTCCATTTTTATTTTCACTTTAAGTTTCCAGACATTGATGGCTAAATTGTTGTGCTCATTAACATGCTGCAGCTCAGCCAAGAGAGTTTTATTTGTATCAGAAATGAGAAAAACCTGTTGGGGCACTTTAAAAGACTAGAGAAATATTGTATGTGTGTTGAGAATTGTTAAATTTCATTAAAATGGAGGAACAGTAATGCAAAGTACATTGAAGTAAGAAGGGAAGAAACCAAAAGCAAGCAGCGGAAAAAGTCAAAGTATACTATTCAGAAAAATAAATAATCTGAAAAATTAAAAATGCTGCATATGAAGCGTGCTAGGTACTCACCACTAAACTATGTTGTGTCTGGATTTTCAACGACAAGGGTGAGACAGAAAGTCTACGCAAATTATATAGTCATGCCATGCATGCAAAAATAGTCGATGCATGTGTGTGGGCATAAAATAAAACCATTAATTCATTAATTACCGCAACTGTCGCTTGTGAAAGTAGATGCGGTTATTTGTAATACATACTTACGATAATGGATATTGCAATGTCTTCTTGGACGCCTCCATTTCTCCTGGATGTCAGTTCCTGCACGTCGCCACGTTTTAGGCCCCCTGTATTACCACACCACCCTTCCCCCATAAGTGTCGATTTCTCCGCAGAGCCGTGCCCCGCGCTCTCACAAATGCGGGCAGTTCCCCACTGTCATAGCCCATCCAATGAAAAGTCTTCGATCTTGATGCAATCTGTTATATTTCTTTAAACGCTCCCTCGTGTGGGTTATGAGAAGAATTGCAGTGGTCTGCATTGACGTCCGCATCTAGTTCATACTTACCTGACGGGGAAGATAACATGATCAAAAAGGTGTTTCTTCCAGGGTGAGGCCATTCCATTGCAGTTCGGTTTGGTTGACCCCTGCGATTACTGCAAACGCTAGTAACTCGACCGTAAAATTTCTGGTAGTGGGGACCTGCGTTCGCGCTAGTCCCCTCCTCAAAGTGATAAAGGAAAAGTTGGCTTACTTTAACTATGGTAAGTTGTTGGGCAATTGAAACAATGTTCGACGATTTGGAATAGTTTCCAAGAGGCTCTTATATCATCAACATTTAATATACATTTAGAGAAACAACCCATGAAATATGACACAACATAGAAATACAAACAACTCAAACAAAAAGACATCGCGACAGGAGGAAGCAGAGTGACTACATAACATAACATAACACAACCTAACATAGCATAACATAACATAACATAACATATAACTGTTGTTGTTGGATTATATTGAAAGATTATATGACAGATATTTTTTGTTTTGGTTTTGTTGTATTCACTACAATAAAAACCCGCATATAAGAACCAATGGTTTAAGAACCTTCAGGGTGATGTGCTGCTCAAAACAATAGACAAAACAATAGCCATTGTCTTGGAACAATAGGCTTGAGGAAAATTTACATGTTCTTATATGCGGGTTTTTACCGTATAAAATTCTTAATTATTGATTGAAAATAGACTTTGTCGAATCTGGATCCTTAATAAAAGGATAAAAATACTGCTAAAGGTTCAGTGTCATATTAGTCTGTTAGGCCGGAGAGAATGAAAAACATGTCAATTGTTGCGAATGATATCAGCGTCAAGGCGCTCTTCCTTTGCCTACGACCATACCACCATGAGTATACCGGTTCTCGTCCGATCACCGTAGTCAAGCATGGTCGGGCCAGGTCAGTACCTGGATGGGTGACCGCCTGGGAACACTGGTGTTGTAGGCTTCCATTTTTATTTTCACTTTAAGTTTCCAGACATTGATGGCTAAATTGTTGTGCTCATTAACATGCTGCACTCAGCCAAAGAGTTTTATTTGTACAGAAATGAGAAAAACCTGTTGGGGCACTTTAAAAGACTAGAGAAATATTGTATGTGTGTTGAGAATTGTTAAATTTCAGGAACAGTAATGCAAAGTACATTGAAGTAAGAAGGGAAGAAACCAAAAGCAAGCAGTGGAAAAAGTCAAAGTATACTATTCAGAAAAATAAATAATCTGAAAAATTAAAAATGCTGCATATGAAGCGTGTAGGTACTCACCACTAAACTATGTTGTGTCTGGATTTTCAACGACAAGGGTGAGACAGAAAGTCTACGCAAATTATATAGTCATGCATGCATGCAAAAATAGTCGATGCATTTGTGCGGGCATAAAATAAAACCATTAATTCATTAATTACCGTATCTGTCGCTTGTGAAAGTAGATGCGGTTATTTGTAATACATACTTACGATAATGGATATTGCAATGTCTTCTTGGACGCCTCCATTTCTCCTGGATGTCAGTTCCTGCACGTCGCCCCGTTTTAGGCCCCCTGTATTACCACACCACCCTCCCCCCATAAGTGTCGATTTCTCGCAGAGCCACGCCCCGCGCTCTCACAAATGCAGGCAGTTCCCCACTGTCATAGTCGATCCAATGAAAAGTCTTCGATCTTGATGCAATCTGTTATATTTCTTTAAACGCTCCCTCGTGTGAGTTATGAGAAGAATTGCAGTGGTCTGCATTGACGTCCGCATCTAGTTGATACTTACCTGACGGGGAAGATAACATGATCAAAAAGGTGTTTCTTCCAGGGTGAGGCCATTCCATTGCAGTTCGGTTTGGTTGACCCCTGCGATTACTGCAAACGCTAGTAACTCGACCGTAAAATTTCTGGTAGTGGGGACCTGCGTTCGCGCTAGTCCCCTCCTCAAAGTGATAAAGGAAAAGTTGGCTTACTTTAACTATGGTAAGTTGTTGGGCAATTGAAACAATGTTCGACGATTTGGAATAGTTTCCAAGAGGCTCTTATATCATTAACATTTAGATATACATTTAGAGAAAAAAGCCATGAAATATGACACAACATATACAAACAAACAACTCAAACAAAAAGACATCGCGACAGGAGGAAGCAGAGTGACTTACATAACATAACATAACATAACATATAACTGTTGTTGTTGGATTATATTGAAAGATTATATGACAGGTATTTTTTGTTTTGTTTTTGTTGTATTCACTACAATAAAAACCCGCATGTAAGAACCAATGATTTAAGAACCTTCAGGGTGATGTTGCTGCTCAGAACAATAGACAAAACAATAGCCTATTGTCTTGGAAGACTAGGCTTGAAGGAAAATTTACATGTTCTTATATGCGGGTTTTTACTGTATAAAATGTCTTAACTATTGATTGAAAATGGAACTTTGTCGAATCTGGATC
>RQOL01000854.1:0-37754 GCA_013076295.1 Sanderia malayensis
ATGGCTGCATCGTTAAATCTCTCCATATGAGCCATTGTTCTTACCTGAATGGGAGATTTAAATCTACATCTATTTGGCAACGACATCCACATATGGCAAACAGTGGCAGACTGCTATACTTTTGATATCCAGTTACCAAGACCATATTTTCAAGATAACAGATATTCTACTTATCCATCTTATTCTTTCTGCATTATTATAAACAAATAAAAAAACATATTCCTTCCTTTACAACAATTTTCATTTTTTCTCATCACATGTTATCGTTACTTCGATTCATACGCATGTATATACAAGCCATATAAAGAAGGATTACAAATAATTACAAATAAATACATTTCAGTATTTTACAGTTACAGTGGCAAAGAAGAATTTTATACAGTATATTAGCCTGGTTCAGTTTATTACAATGAAACATTACATTTCTTCCTCGATAACAGACAATCGTTTTAGCCTGCGTGTATTCTGGTCTATAACAATTGCCTCTTCTCGAAATGTTTGCAGCACTGACCGAATGTCTGATATGGTAAATAAGAATAGGTCAGCGTGTGTCACAGTCTTTATCGTCTCTGCACAAGGTCGCTGGAAAATCACATTGTCCTCTCCGAAGAAGTCTCCATCACTGTAGTATCGAATGGTCTCCAGTTCTCCTGATTTCGTCTTCGATACGCTTTCAACCTGTTTTGTGTGCAATGTGATTGTGTGTCAATGTGTCACGAAAGATTCGCTTACTTATCAGTGTCGGATTGGGACCCATAGAGATAGGAAATAAGAAACACCAGAGCACGCACCCTTATTGACCCATGGATACAACAGAGGTTGGAGCATTATCTGCTATCTTGATTGAAATGTAAAATACGTGAATATTATCATCGCTCAAGTTGAAATTAATACTCCCGCCATTACACATATGTTGCTAACATTTCAGTTTCGTCCCTTTTTGACGTAGAAGACAATTGTATACAACACTACAAAATATGGTCTTCTAGAAATAGTAGTAATAAACTCGATCCAGAGAAAAACTTTGATACTTGCACCGACCATGATACTATGAAGATTTAAATCTTTATTTGAGATTCAGTACTCGTTCGCACTCTGGCGTTTCATTTTTTCTAACTGAATAATGGAAACTGACATCAGAGTATGTCGCTATAATAAACTATGATGTAGCTTCTCTTCAATGATCATTGGCCGACCCACTGTACACACTGCTTTTAATTTGCTACACGTTTTTTATAAGAAAGCTGTTTTATAAGAAAGTAGGGCTCGGCTCGTAAAAAAGTTATTAAAGTTCAGTACTGGGTTTGTAAAACATAAGAAAGTTGAAACATTTAAATTCTTGTGTTTTCAAACGAAAATTACCCTACCAGGCAAATATCAGTTTGGGTGCGAAAAGGAAACTCTAGTTTGGTGAATAAAAACGAAGCCTTCTCGCGCATGCACAGTAACACAAAACTGGTCAAATTATTAGTCTTAAGAAAGTTTTAGTACTGAAATTCGGAAATACCTGAGAACGTTTGAGAGTTGGGCTGAAAAAATACTTTCTTATAAAAAAAACGTGTATTCTCAAATTTCCTTTGTTTGTTGGCAATTTTAAGTATTAATATTCTTGTAAGACGATATTATTATGAAAAAGTGTGTATTTTAATATAATCAAAACAGAGTCTAACACAGCAGCTTTTCTACACAAGAACTTTTATACTTTATTATTTTTATTTATCTCTGTCATTAATTAATTAATTCTTTCTATTCTCTATTCCTCACTTTTCACCACTATTCTTCAATTTCTTTTCTTTATTCCTTACTTATTAATATTCTTTATAATTGATCAGTTCTACTCTTTATTCTATTATTTACTCTTTTAATCTCTGTGTCTCCATTCTTTATCTGTACTTATTTCAATTTAGTTTCACATCTTCCCGTCATTTCCACCTTCCTTGCATAAAACATTTTTTTCTCATTTGTATTATTCACCCATTCTTAAATGCTTATTGACTTTCGATTTACTCACGTACTTACTCAGATAGAGAATACATGTTATTGACTTACCTTCCCTTTTCTAATGATGTACATGCCTTGTCCAATGTCACCATCATTTGTGACAAATTCACCTGGATAGAAGTGACAGAACTGTGCCCTGGTGCACATCAATCTTCGGAATGGCATTCCGCAGTTTTCAAACATCGGCACTTGACTGATAATATCACCGATGAGAGTGTAGCAAATTTCAGCGTGCAAACAATATGGCAAATCGTTCAGCAAAGATGCAACTGGCAAACCTCTGTGGAAAGAAGACATTAGGGTAACTGTGAGTACATTCGATGTTGAATGCAGAAAGAACAGCAAGGGCAAACGAATTGAGATGTCGATTGACGCAAAAACAAAAAGCTTAAAAAATAAAGGGGAAGGAGATAAAAATGGAATTGAAAAACGAATTACGAATAAAAAGTATAGAGTAAAAATGCATAAAGAATGAGGTTTGAATAGAAAAGAGTAAAGAATGGACATACTGAAGAAACAAATAAAAAACACCAAAATAAAGATAAACAGTAGAATAAAACAGAAAGAAAGGGGACAAGAGAAGGCAAATTGAAAGCGGGAAAACAGAGCAATGAAATAATAAGCTATACTTTAAAGGGAACGGTAAAAAGATATACAACAAATCATTTTTATGGTCTCTATTGCCAGAACATGAAATTTCCTACCTGTTTTTCACCCAATTATATCGGAAGAAATCAACAACACGCTTTTGAAGAGCAACTGAGATACTCTGACTGCGCATATGAGCCTGGAAACAATGAACAGATTGAAAAACGCTAGTCACGTTAAAAGATAATAAGAAAAAATAAATCAAGCAACATATGACTGGTGAGAAAAGAGAATGAGAAATATACCGGAAATATACCTGAACGACAGTGAGCTTGTCTTCAAATTCAACTCGATGTGCTTCAATATTCGCCAATGAAGATGTAATTGTGCCAAGAACGAAGCCAAATATTACTTTACCAGATATAATAACAATAGATGCAAATACTACAGGTAGAAAGGAGACATTTATTATATCTATTTTGAAGAATCAGAGATTTACAGAAAACAAGAATCAACTCTAAGTAGGAAAGAAAAGCAAAGAAAAGCTAAGCTAAGCAAAGCAAGCAAAGAAGGACAAGACATGGCAAAAGCAGAGCTAAGCAGAGCACATACTCACTCATCTCAATGGTATTATTAGCATGGATATCCCCATAACCAGTTGACGTCATTGTAGCTACCGCCCAATAAAAGCTGTCGGCGTATAGGCTGAACAGTGGTATTTTTGTGACATCCCCTCCTGAAATAAAGAAGAAACACGATCGATGACACTCACTTACAATGGCTGCTTTGGAAAAACTCTGAATCCAACGATACATCATTGCACGTCTACCCCAATGCAGAACCCTTCACCCAAATTTCGGTGAAGCAATGTGACAACATAATTTGCTGTAAATATACGGCATTAACAGCATACCTATATCTGCAACCCAGCTCGAAACAATGCATTCTGACGGGCATGCTACTATGTACCAGATGCAAGCAAACGAGTGCACATACAAGGAGACACAGATGAGGTTCTTCGTCAATGTTAGCGCCAAAATACTAAATGAAATAACAGAACATAGTTTAATTGAAAGCATCGGAAATGGGCCAGAAATTTCAGAATTTAAAAAATATCTGCTGCAAAATTGGAAAATGTTATCTAATTCTACTCTCTGTCGAGGGTTTGTAGTGTACCAATACTTTCAATTTCAGCAAAGTGACCATGCTTAGCATAATTGTTCAAATCAACGGATTCGAGTCCACGTGGATTCTGAGTGCACGAGTTCGAGTCCCCAGGAATGGGGGGCGGGGTGTTTGAAATGGAAGGAATGGGTATGGTGAATGGTGTTAGTTAAGCAGATAATTGTTTGGTTCCAACCAAAATTTCACAAAGACCCATAGAGCAAAGAAAGTCACACTGATTTACTTGATGGTCAGCTCCTTCACCCATTCGTTGTAGATTTGAACAACTCGAACAACTCTCAACAAATGAATCAAACGCAGGTAGGAGAAAGCCGTCAGCCTCAGGTGACTCGGAAAAACTAGGGCCAGAATCTCCAGTGGAAAATTCGCAATGATGTCGAAACGGAATTCGCCTTTGAAGTAATGATTGAATATTTGGTCGTAGTCGTCGACTGTCTCGCCATCATCCGTAGAGTAAGTCATGTGAAAATTTAGATATATCTAAGAAGCAAAAATGGGTAGTGTGTGAGTGGAATCTCAATGGGATTTGCAATAGCATATTTGAATGAAGAGATATAGAATACAAGAAATGTGGAAGAAGACAACCAAAAAACATGGATGCTTAGTGAATCGTTATAACTAAACACAAATAGAAATATGTTTGGTATAAAAAGGTATTTGCTTCAAGCAGCAGTTACCTGCAGAAAGAATGAGGCCTCGCAGAGGTAGTTGAACGCAAATAAATAATTGGAATGGTGTTGAAATGCAGCCTGAAAAAGTAAAAATTACAATTCTAGCATTAATTTGCAATATGGCAATTTAAGTTGAATATTGGCATACATTTCCGTGTAATTTCTGTTAAAACAGATTTTTAATATATGACTTAGTTAAGGTGGGCTCACACGAACATATTCAGGTCAAATTGACTTCACATTTTTTAGGTGATCACACAATGTGCTGGTGTAAACCATCTTCACAAGTTAAATATATTAATTCGGGCAAAAAGCTTGATTATAAATAGAATCACCAGAAGCTTCATTTTCAAAAGAAAGACAAGATCTAAATTTTCCTTTCTTAATACTATATATTCTATATATTCGACTACACGAACGAGTAGTCATCATCAGAGAGTAGTCGAATATATAGAATATATAGAATGTAGTCGAATATATAGAATATATAGTATTAAGAAAGGAAAATTTAGATCTTGTCTTTCTTTTGAAAATGAAGCTTCTGGTGATTCTATTTATAATCTTCACAAGTTGTTTGAGGTTGTGAATACGCCAAAGTTAATTGGCCATCATAAATTTTCTATTTAATCGCTGGTAAAATGAAAAATCTGCGAGGTCCAATTAACAGGCAAAGGATTAATGCCTACTAAATTGTTCACTTTCAAGCAATTGAGAAGGTCGTTTACCCGATCACATTGTGTGATCACATAGAAGATGTGAAATGAAGTTAATGCAAAGTTGATGTGAATATGATGCTCTGAGCCGGCCTTTAGGGAGAGAGGTAACGTTTTTGGCCCACCTTGTATAATAGGACACCCATATTCTTAAAATGCAAGAAAAAACCGTGGTTGGTATATATTGATAAACAGTGGTGATTTCTAGGGGGGGCGCAGCGGAGCGGAGCCCCCCTTGTTAAAATACATGCTGAAATTGAGGGGATTTCCTGTTATCCAGAAGTTAAAGTTTAAAGGCCTCATTGGTAAAGATTCTGATGTCAGTTGCATGCCAGATGTTAATTTTCTATTCCTGAGGCTTATAAACCATTGTTTGGTCTGGTTTGGTTTGTGTGAGCATTGGTTTTCATATTTGCGCCAATGAAAATATGGGCCTGGTCACAAGGAACCACACCTACTCTGGTGGTGTTGCTTTTGGAGCTCTCCTTGTTAATTGTTTTAGATATCACCACTGTTTTGATAAATGTAGAGACGGTATTATGTATGATAAATTCGTCATACAGATTGAGGTCATAATGTTATCCTCCTCCCACTCGTGTTGGCAGATTTGAAAGAAACTGTTTGCCAGATGTATTTTCTACCCGTGTTTATCAATCACAAATGGCAAAGTACTACTATGCGAACACCATCCAAAGTGATGGCGATAAAGGAAGAGAGAGTGCTCCGAAACGCAATACGAATACAAAAAGAAGCAGTAGATATACGTAAAATCTTACCGTGTAGGTAATGGTCAGGTATGTCATGAATATCGCAACACAGTTCACCTGTCTGATGTATCTCACGCGACTGTCTTCACCGATAGCAAATCGCCTCCACCTATTCACTCTATGGTATGCTGCACCCAAAAATCGTTGCTGATTCCTCGTCGTTCTACATCCAGCACTGTTGCCATTCATTGGCATTTCATTGGTACCATTACCGATTTCAAACATGTAAATATGTGGCGATGTGGCGAGTGATTGAAAAGCAGTTTGGCCATCTTCAGATGAGCACCGTGGTTCGTCAGTGCTTTCGTTATTCATCTCGAGGTCTGTCGTTTTCCGAGTGATCATTTGAGGAAGGCAAGGCGATTCCTACGCATGCAAATACGATGAATAAATTATTTACAAGCCAAATTGCTAGTTAATTTGCACGATCTGTTTAAATCCCAGAAGAGCGTGGAATATCATTAGTATGCACCAATAACATACCAAACCTCAACAAGAATATACATGAATTATAACAATGGGAAAGATTTCCCAACTACCACTAGACACAGGTGATCACGCGATATATCAGCAGCTTATAGGGTACCTATTCTTACTCGGAACAATTAACATAGGACACCGTCAATTCTTTTCAAAGAAAACTAGAAAACAACGCAGATTAAGAAAATATCAACGAAATGCAACTCAAACTAAACTAAATCCAACCAAACCAAATTATCATCACTCTGAAACAATGCTCTTTGAGATTTTCGTACATAAAGATGGTGGCTTGATAAAATCAAATTCTTGATATTTTGAATATCTAAAAATCAAACAAAAATAGCAAAAACCTTACATGATCTCCCTCTTGTTGTGAGCAAGTATCGTCTTCCTCATTTCCAACATCACTACGTTTATCACAATTATTGTGATTACCAAGGCCTTCAGAGCTACCGCCACTTTCTTCATCTTCTTCCTTGATATTGCTTTGCATTCGTTTTGCCCTTGTAAATATCTCTGTTTTGAATTTTGGGAAATTGTCCAGAACGTTCTCCAGATCCTTTTTACTTAAAATCAGGAGTTCTGTGTTTGTCAAAGCTCTGAAAACAAAAATAGGGTAAATAGATCAGACAAAAGCAGATAAACATAGACAGCTCAGACAAAAACAAACAGGAAAAGACAAGATTGCATGCCATCAGATCAAACTACGGAGTCTAGATAAAGCTGATAAAAGAAGATAAAAGTAAGAAAGAGTGAAGATAAATAATATCAATAAAAAAGATGTGCTGGGAGAACACAATACTTCAAATTATAAGATATAGCTACGATTAGAAAAATTACCAACAGCAAAAATAAAGCACATAAACCTTATCGATACTTGGACTGGAGAGCTGCAAATAACACTAACTTCACCAAAAAAACACCCGGCACTCAATCTGCTCAGAACACGAGGAGTGGATTCTTCAGAAACTATTCCAGCCGCACCATGCTTGATAAAGTATATCTAGAAATATTGATCAATTATTGCAAAATTAAAATAATAGAGACTTAGCCACTCGGATTTTTACGTGGCACCTGGATTAACCGTGCCTGAAAGGAAACAAAAACAACGCTAAATTGAAGGTTCACTCGAGTATTCCTTATTAAAAGGTATGACGTATTTGAAAAAAAAAAAAAGTTGCTTGACTTAATTTCTTTAAGTCAAATCTGATTTCAAATTTAGTCAAAGTTTGAAAATCATGTGATTCAAACTTTATCTAATTTGAGCGAAATTTTTCAAAAATACCTTCAAAGGTCACTAAAAAGAACAAATCCTCTATAACTTAAATTTATATGCTCCCCAGAGCGTTTTAATTACGGCAATAGCAAACTGTGCAAGAGTTCAAAGAAAATAGATGCATAGTTTGTTGTTTAAGGAATCATTTTTTACATAAGGGTTATTCTACTGTTCATACAAGGAAGAAATTTGCCAGATGGTAACACTTACTTCTTGAGCTATGTCGCCTTTCTTGACAATGTATTCATGCTTTATGATATACAATGGCTTGATGACGAGTGACAGCATCTTGATGAAGCCAACCTCCAATCCTTGAAATAAAGGTACCTAAAAGACCAGTTGAAAATAAATTAAAGAGCTGAAAGGTTGAGTAAAATGGACAAAGGAAGTAAAGAATGAAAATGCAATATAAATAAATAAAAAAGAAAAGTAAATAATCAAAAAAATGAAAAGAAAAAGAAGTAAAGTAAGGGAATGAAAAAAAAGAAAGGATACCGAGAAGCAAATCAGGCAAGTAGAGGATAGGCAAAGAAAAAGAAGGGCACGAGAGTAGATGAATAATTATAGGAATAGGTTAATACTTACAGATGTTAGATAAGATTGATATAGAGATAGGCAAATCTTCCCTTGAATTGCTGTTGGTAATCCTTCAAAAAGGTTCTTCATATCAACGCCTAATGTCTTCTGCCAAACATATTTATAATGGCTAAAAAAGAATGTTTTGCATTTCCTGAGATATTAAAAGAAAGCCATCACTAAGATAAAATACTGCTTTAATTCTCTAAACTATAACCTCTGAATACCCCTTCCACTACGAAATAAACAGATAAACAGAGTTAAACCTATAATTCATCGCCAAGTAGCTCACACATTCGTAAACCATTCCATGTAATACAAATATTCTACTACAACTAAGCAATTTTGACTTCAAATCAGCTAGACAAAACAAAGACTACTTTCAACACTGGCTTCAACTCACTTCAAAACTCTCTGTTGTAAGCAGAGGCTAATTTCTTGGTCCTGAAAATGGGAAAAACTACAAGCATATGACAAATAAAATCATTTCTAACTCTGAAGTTTTTACCATCTTAACAAAACTAAAGTAGTGATATCTTCCTTCTCTCTTTGACTTGACTTTTACACAAGTATGAATCCGTTCAAAAAGTATGAACGAGAAGTGTTTTACGCTACACCACGTATGCAAGCAATACACTGAGCGGATGAAATATGGAACACATGGAATAGGAAACAAATGGGTGTTGAAAAATGAACTTACCAAGAGAAATCGTTCGATTCCTTGCAGCCTTTCCAAGTAGACAGACTTATGAGAATCAGGTGTTGATTGATAGGCAAGTGCCACAGTTATTATGTAGCCGAAGGTGATCACACCAACTATCATGCACACACATGCGAGAACTCTCTGCAAGAGTTTAACAATTATCATTATTCATTCAACCATAGAGCAAAGTGTCTTAAAGGTTTACTTTAGAAATCGTTTTCAGTGGCAATGGGATTGGACATAACTAGCCTACGCGCAGCCTCAAACTCTTGACATAAGAAGACTGCAGTCTGCAAATCAATGAACAAAGGCTGTACGAACATCGTATTAAAAAATTATGATCCTCTTTATTTTTAGTTTGTTTATTGTCTAGCAGCCAATCAACTGCTCGTCTGAAGAGTTTGATGCTCCACGCAGGCTAGGCATAACTCGAAGAATAGCAAGAAAAACAGTTCAGAATATACTCAAAGAGAGCATTAGGTATGATAACATTACTGCAAGAAAAAGAAAAAAGGGACAAATACACCAAAGCGACAAGAACAAAGCACTAGGAACAACAAATCAAAGCTGGAACAAAGACAGATTCAAAAATAGTAGCTAAAAGGTAGTTTGGATAGAAATAACTTAGAGATGGCTTCAAAAGAAAGATCCTGCGGGCAGCAAAGATTGCTTCAATGAAAACAGGTCAGAAACAAATGCACTAGATACAGCTTGGAGACAAATGCAATGGAAACAGTTTAAAGACAAATGCAATTAAGACAGTTTCAAGACTAGTCCAATAGACAGGTTAGAATAAAATGCAATAGAGACAGCTTGGATACAAATTCATTAGAGACAGGTTAGAAACAAATGCAACAGATACAGGCTAAAACAGCTTCAATGGAGAGACATTCAAAAGAAAAACTCAAAAAAGACAGGTTCAATGACTTTTAAAGAGGCGCATGAAAATGACAGGACGGAAATGCACACTGCAGAGCTTAAAATAAACAAAAAAAAATGGCGCATCTAACGAGAACAGTAAATAAAGACTTAACGAGGTTGAAAAGGAGAAAGGTTACCTCCATTGACATGTAAGCATGAATATCCCCATATCCTACAGAACACAGGGTACTGATTGCCCAGTAAATAGAGGTGATATACTGACTGACGTAGCTCTCGTGATCTGTAACGAGAAACAACAAATCTTTGTCAGTGCTCCTTATATCCATACTCTATTGTCGTAGCTAAAGCGAGACATTATTTCCACTTACATATATTAATGGTGGTGGTGTTCATGGCCCAGGAGTGGACGCCGCACTTGAAATGCTTGTGATGAAAATCGTTCACTTTACCAACAGTGGCGGCGTCTACGAACGTGGCGTTTTCGTGGGTATCGTACTCATGGTGGTGATGAGTGAATTCGGGACAGGCGACAAGAAACCAAGCACACGCAAAGTAATGTGTCATCAATAACATATAACTGTTCATTGCAATGGGCCTAAAACACAATGACAATCACAGTATTCAGCAACACGAATACAAACTTATAAACGCCCCTCTTCTCTTAAACGTCTCCACTACTGAATGTGTATGTAAAGTGATTAAATAAAAGCCCAGGGCGTTATTCACTGCATTGCAACATGTATGCAAAATCTTCCCCTCTCCAAGTGTCATGGTTATACTACGGGTGCAGTTACCACGGCTGTTCCTATTAGGGACAATGTCAAACTAAGTAGCACATATAGAGCACAGCTCAGCCTGAATATTGGAGCAATTTTCGATAAGCATATGTTGTGTGGGTCGTTGTCTAACTACAATTGTTATCTTGTATTTTACACGTATTTGTTTGCAGTATTGTTAAGTATGAGCGTGGTTGGCTGGTGCACCCGCTTGAAAGTGTGAAGGCGCATGCCAATCCACGATAGGGTACCAGGTGCACAAGAATGGAGCAACATGTCACCACGCTTGTTTTGATTATTATTGTGAACATAAATAGAGTAAAGGAGTTGAGTTCAGTTAGAGTTAGAATCAGTAAGCAGTCTGTCAACCTCGGAGAGTTGAAGAGAAGACAAGTGGTAAAATGGCGGCCTTCGGGTCAGCCGTACCGCACCATCGCAAGCGAGACATCGCCTACCGAATTTCTGGCTACCATCCCCAGCTCTGGAGTGGATTAAAAAAGAAACACCCCACGACACATAGAATTGGATTGGCAGACGAGGCCTGATATGGAGTTTAGAGCCTGAATGGGAAACGGAATCAGAAAGAGAAACAAGTTGGAAAATATACGAAAAATCAAAATTAAGTTGCCGACTTGTTGAGGCTTAAATGCAATGCAATAATCATGTAGAACAATATCACACCTTATGATGTTTATGTGCTGTCCGATTTCCAATTGAAAGAATGAAAAGAATTGGACCTGCAACGGAAAATGATGCCAACAATTCACACAATTCGAAAAATAACTCAATTTAAAGCATCAGGCAATATACATAACAAAGGGAAGCAAAACACTTGTTATATTGGCAGCTTGTAAATCCCAGGGTGAATTGTACAATGAAACAACATATAAAGGACAAAATATGTAGTTCGCCCCACACTGAGAAACTCGTTACTTGGATAAGTAGCAGTTCAGTTGAGATTTTCTTTCAAAATCTTTTGATTTATACGAATTAAGTTTTATTAAATTTCTTTAGTAATGACTTACAACTTTGATAATGTGAAGTATTCTGTTAATTTTCCCAAAATATGTGATTCCTGTAGAAAGAACAAAACGACATTTGTCGACCACGTACACTCCTTGTAAACCACATTCAATTGCAGTAGGATGAAATGACGAGCAGTAGATAGGGGGTCAAGCAAGTGTACAAAATCATTTACCTGATGAATGGTCACGTACCACTCTATTGAACGGAATCACTGCCAAGAAGTCAAAAAGAAAATTCGTCCTAAAAGAAAACGTGATCAGTTTTGTTGATTTACAACAATATAAATTATCTTGTATCTTTCCAAGTGGCTATAAAAATACTTATTCTTGACTCTTACGATTATGGAATCTCGAGTCTTAATAATATCAAGTGTAAATCAAATCGTTGAGGAACCGAACAAAAATGCACATATTAGCAAACGTTCGGATACCGGTGGCCCGAACCGGGCAATAATGTACCAGGCGAGGTTCAGATGCAAAGACAGTTTGAGTGGCCGAGTGTTCTAGTTATCGGCACTGGATGGTAGTAAAATTAAAAAGTAGAACGAAAAGATATGGTTAATATGTGAACTTTTAACAAATGGCATCCAACAAGCAAATATGTAATAGCCTCCATGCTCAGATTGCTGAAAGAGAAATCACCTGAGATAGTTCTCTGCTGTTTTCATTGAGTGTGATACAAGTATGCCTTCATCGTTGTAAAAGCATACATGAAGCTTTACATAGCTGGAAAAAAACAAAACAAGATGAAACACAAGTGCAGTCTTGTAGCAGTCACCTCTAAGCAAAATATACCATTCTCTGCCGCCAACAAGTGCAGAGCGCAATTTCATTGCGGGATATGACTTAAATAGACTTACATGTCGATGAGGAAGAAGACATCAAACATGCCCTCGATAACTTCAACACCGTGTTCAGCGTGCAAAAAAGTCATCGATAGTCCAACAAGAAGTAGGTAGACATAGGCCAGTGACACAGTTAAGAATATCCAAGCCCTGAAGAAGCCACTATCTGGTGATATGGTTCGCCTGTAGGCAATAAAAAGCAACGGTCTTGAAGTTTAACTCTGTATTACATCAGGATTAGAATTACTCCTACTGGAACAGCAATGAAGAACAAGGAAAAATTCTCACCTCATCAAAATCATGGATAACAACTTCATGAAAACATTGAGTTCATTGTAGTATTCTCTTTGCTCTTCTCTCTCGAGGATCATCCTTCTGTGTTGTCTGTATTCCGGAGTCGAACTGAGACAGGATTGCATCCACGCGTTAAGCGGTATCCCGCATAATGACCGGTTACAGAAAAAATTAAGGTCATATGGAAGACAGACCCATATACAAAGCTAAAGTAAAAAGAGGCATAACAGAGCCTACAGAATATTCATGCAGCGTATCTTTCAAACACGATAGGCTATTGTTTCTTCTGTTATATTGGGCAAAAACATTATCCTGGAGATTCTTAATCTATTGGTTCATGTGTGCTGGCTTTTACTGTAGGCAGGCTATATACAAATTTAGTATAAACTTCGCTTACGTCTTATCATTGCTGAATGCAGTCAGTTTGTTGGGCAGAGATATTTTCCTCAGGCCATGGTTGTACAATGGATTGATCTTGCCAAGTTTCCACTGACCAAGCCTGTTTCTTTTTGACGCAGTGGCATTTTCTGTACTACTAATGCTACCACTGTGGCTTTTGCTGTTAAGCAAGATCTTCTCTTGTTCTATATGATGTGATCTCTTGGCCTCTTCGTGTGCGGTCGACTTGAGACGCTTCAGCACTGCTATGTTATCTACGATGTTCTGCAATTGCCTGAAACATCAGTGCAACGAGTCATAACCCATATAAAGCATTCTATGAAACAGAATTCGACAGTAAATTCTCATAAATTAAAGCACAACAAAAATGTCTTGGCGTACGATGCATTTCGTCAAATACAGAGGGGGGAAGGAAAGAGTTCGAGTCAATGAGAATTGCAGCCAATGAAGGCAGTTAGCCAAAAAGAATACAAATAAACAGCAACGTTTTCTGTGGCTTTCTTGTTTTCTCATTGACGAGGACGGAGGGGAACAAAGATTTAGAAATTATGTCATTTTAAAAAAGTGCTGTTTTGATATGGGAAAATATAAAAAGTGTTTCTGTCCGAAACCTCCATTTTTCTTTTACGTGTTTGCTTGAATTGCTTCCACATTCGGAAAATCAAATAAGCATCCCGCTCGAATAAGCACTTGAGACCATTTGAGACTAAAAAATTAAATAAACGCCCGGACGCTTATTCGAGGATTTACGGTATACCTGCATACTGCTTTGGTTTGCGTTTAAACAATGACTTCAAATAATACGCATCGTCTGCTATACAAAAGGGTCACAATTCAGGCTTTGTGTAAAAATGCTACTATTCAAGACTACTTACTTTGCAATGACTGGGAAACAAACGAGGACCTTGTCCAGGTCGGCTTTTGATATCATAACAGTTTCACAATATGTCTTCGCGCGTACATCTGATGGTCGGCTTTCACCATAAAAAAACCCAACCTTTCCAATAGATAAATGAAAATATGAGCTCAGTTATAAATACAAGGCATTGTTTCAGTATTGAAGTCGACAAAATAAAAAGTATTAACAAAGGTGAGTAAAGGTCAAAAATCAATGCAAGGTTCATGGTTAAAGTAAGCCTTGTGGGGTCAATTTAATCATAAAAATCATCGAGAACGATATCTATGTATGTATTAACGATATCTAAAGGGTCAAAGTAAAGTTCAGGGATCACAGCAAAGGGCAAAAATCGGAGCAAAGGTCAGAAGTCAAATGCTTAGGAGGAGTTAGAGCTCACTTCTCCAAAATAACCTCCTGGCCCACAGGTTGCAACAACGCAGCTCCTATCAGCAGACAATACTTCCGCATGTCCTCTTCTTACTATGTACAACGTTCTACTCATATCACCAACCTGCACAATGGTATCACCTGGACATAAAAAACATAAACAGAACCTAAAACGTTTAATCGAATCGATAAGAAACAAATTCCATACATCTCAATCCTGCATCTACTCTGTCAGATCAATATTTGATACAGTAAAAACCCGCATATAAGAACCTTCGGATTTGGAACCCTTAGGATGATACTTCTGCTCAGAATAACAAAGAAAACATTAGCCTAATATATTATAACAATAGGCCTATTGTTAAATTGTTTCCGGTGGTAATTAGCACAGTTAAGGACACAGTAGTAATTCATTGCATTACTGATTTTGGGTGTGTATGACGTCTTCGATTTTGACGTAGCTTACCTGGTGTGAATAAGTATGTTTTTGTTACGAGGGATATCATTCTCTGAAATCGTTCATCCGTATCTTTAAAAATTGGCACCTGAAAAAAGAAGCAATTACACATATATATACATTAAAAGCTAACATAAAAAAATTCAAACAAGTAATAAAAATATATAATAAATAAGCAGAGAAAAAACAAGTATATGAACAAGAAATATAAACAGGCAAATAAAAACGATATTTTCCCTGATTATTCATGTTATCAGCAAAAAAACAGAACATGACCAGCGCTCAGCCTACCACAACCACTGCCACTACATGCCAGGCGTACCACTATGACGACTGATAAAGAATAACGCAGATCGACATCAATTGGATATCAAACTTACATCTTGTAGGATCTGCTTCATTTCATCATAAGCTACATCTTCTTGAAGAAATAAAGGCATGTCATCCATAAGCGTCCTTGCACCAGGTAATGATTGACCTCTATGAATAAGAATATTCGCTGTAATCAACTGTACAGTAGCATACAGACTACGCTATACTCCACTGAAAGTCGCCAACTATTTACTTGTGTGTTCTCCAGACCAGTTTCAAGTTCGTTTCGACTTCTTTCATCAACTTCTCCGATATGTTGTGATTTTTCATGAACTTTAGCACTGCTCCTGTGTGTTCCATGAAACCGGTCCTACGGAGACACAAAAAAATTTTATCACCATTGCCATGCAGCTGCCAGTAAATGCTTCTACATAATCCAAGGTCCTCTTAAGGGAGGGAGGAACATTTGGATTTAATAAGTGCAACAAACAAACAGCTGTAAAACTGCAATTGCCAAAGCTATGCTTGTGCATGAATATCAAAGATGACATGACAAATAGTAAACGTCCTGGGCGTTAGCTAAAACTGATGCCATACAGAAGACGCTTTCCAGAAGCTAAAGATCTTGTAATTTTTACAAGGGGCGCTAATTGGGAAGGAAAAATGTATCAATAGTCTTACTTTGGTGCAACTAGATTGTTCACAGTGCCTGCAATGCTACTAAGCAAATAGCCGTACATGAGTAGACCAATGAACAACACTAACAGAACAAACACTTCATCACGAAATGACATCGCACTGACGTCGCCGTATCCTGTTGACGTCATCGTTGCGCATGCCCAATAGACTGCAATGATGTAATGGTGTATGACGTGCGTATCCTTGCTGATGCCAATCGCAAACGCCCAGCTGGGGTTCGCACAGCTGCAAATTAACAAAGCAATGCCGTACTTAAAGATGTCCAACGATGGAAAACGTGGGAAAGAGTAAGGGTCGAAGTTGTCTTTGGTCAAACGTGCTAGAGAGAATCTTACCTTTGCCCAACGCAAGCTTGAAGATATAGCATACACGCGGTCAAGTGTGACGTGAGAAACATGTAAATGAACAACATGACAGATCTGCTTTTTGTTAAGTTGTTGTTGATGTCCTCCTCGAGTCTCTTGAAAAAACGAGGGATCTGAAAACAAGCAAAATGAAGTTTATCAGCATGTCACAAATTCCCTTTATGTTTACACGTATTCATGATAAAAAAGGCAATGTTCATGATGATCGAGGTGGGTAGTAAAATCTCGATATCTCAAACTGCCTTTGCGATGTCCTTCAGAGCCCTCAGTTTTCACCCAATTTCGGGTGCACATGTTCAAAACATGCGCCATGTGAAACCAGTTTATCTAGTCCCTTCCTGATAGAGGCTACCAGGAGTATACTGTGAAGTTGAATGAGAAACTCGAATGAAGCAGAAATGTTTTCGCGTTAATCCGGACCATTAATGGCTTAAGACGAATCAAGGGATACCAGGAGGAAAATGTTCTACATGTTCCAATAGACGAGTTCAGCTGAAAAGACGTCGATTTATCGAAGTAAGAATAGAGCTATAGCATGCAGTGGCGTTGACATACATACTTACATACACATTATATACAAATAGCATACTTATATTTTGTATAAAGCATGATATTGTTGCTACTACAGCAGCTTCAGTAGTATTAATCGCTTTGAGACTTACGTGAAATATCCTGAAGACCCGGTTTGATTTTAAGAACGTTGCAGCAAGCCATCTACTTTCGCCAGTGGTAAAACAGAAAGCAAATATTTCAATTGGCAACACAGAGATAATATCAAGCCAAAACAGCGCAGACTTGAGTTGCAGATTCACAATTGCTTTTGAATCTTGAATGAAGCCTGGAAAAAGAAAACACGCGCACAGTTATACACAATGCAATCCAATGCAGTACAAAGCTCCATACAAATAAGACACCGTACAGACTTCCGAGCAATTTAAGAGTATTTGGGGAAGAGATGTAAAATAAGAGCTATACAGTAAAAACCCGCATATAAGAACCAGTGAATTAAAGAACCTTCTAGGCTGAAATCCCCACTCAAAACAATAGAACAGACAATGGACCATTGTATTTGAACAATAAGCTGGATGCAGAATTCACAGGTTCTTATATCCGGGTGTTTACTGTACTTAAAACCTAAAAAACCAAATCTTTTTTGCAGCACTAATCAAAAAGAAGGGCAGAGACATATTATCATACCTTTGGTATGATGATGGACTGCAGTGCGAAGTTCGATGAGGATGTCGAAAATGATGAGTATGTCGTAGATGTACCAAAGGCAAAAAATGATGATCAGAACAGGGTGGTTACCATAGCCAGTGGATCCGAATGACACTTCAAAGGAAGCAATCGACGTGTGTAATGTTATGAAGAAGAAATTTAGTGCACACATTATACGACTCCACTTCTTCACAAATGACGAATCCGGTTGGAATACTCTATCAAAAATCAACTTTCGAAGATTCATGCTGAAAAGGGAAATGAATTTTATCAACAACGAGGCCCATATTCGAATATGCAAACAGGAAACATTTTCAAAAGCAACTCTGACAAACCTTCCAAACATCGACTTCTTCCTCTGAAGTAGAAAGCGTGAAGCACATTAAAGAAATGTAAAGCAATGCAATAGGTATTACCATTATCAATTAAAATATTGTAATTCCCCCACTCACACGACCCTTTGAATAATTTTGAAATAGATGAACTTTGACTCACGGCCTTTCCACAAATGTTGTCGTCATCGTTAACATGCAACATGATCTTTCTTTGTCTGGTCTTTTCAGCATTTTCATATCTTTGTTCGATAGTCAAACGCAATCTATCTTGAACTAGAAAATAAAAATGGCAGACTCTAGTAACAGTAGCACAGCTAGAGAACAACTCATTTTAAAATGTCACAAACAAAAGGAACGTACAGTTGACACCCGCTATCTCGACCGCCCGACATCTCAAACAATTGTCAATTTCTCTTGCTTTGGCGCAGTATAACAACATAGTACATTCGCCATTTTGAACAAACTTCAATTCCTCCCAAGAGTTCGAGATAGCGGATGTTCCATTCAGCGGAAAGATTCTTGCAAAGTACACAAGAGCGGAAAATTTCTAAATAAAATTGCACATTGACTGCAATTTCAGTGGAATACAAAAATGTGCAAAGTATTTCTCCGTCCCATCTTGTTTTGATTGACATTATGCACGAATCATGTTTTAACCCCTTCGATAAATTGAAGTCCTAAATAATTCAGATATATTTCTTTCTCTCCTACTAATCGATTTCCAACTAAAGAGTCCCTATTGAATTTCCACACGAATGTACTTTGTAACCTCTGGTACAGAAGTGAAACAGAGGTCGCACCTTCTGGATAATGCTTCATGACTCGATTCAGATCTGTCCGATTCAATGCAAGGATGTCCGAATAGCAAGAGGTTCTTGCAGTGGCTGCTCTAGGAACGTTCCAGACCAAAGATATCTGAGCGAAGCAATGAATTATTAGACACAGAGTGCAGAAAAACGCGTAGCTATAAACAATATTAAAGATTTAGCTGTTACTCTTGAGTAACTACCCCGCATCACGCGTTATTAATAAATTTTACAGGATGAACAGATTGAAAATGACTGTTATTTCAATCTGACCTAAAATGGTAGATTGTGAACTCGAACATATAGCCTCCGAGGTCAAAGTAATTGATTCGGTACAGAATCCATTGATCACATTTTTTTGCAATAGACACAGCACATACCTCTCCAAAAAAACTTCCTGGACCAAACGTTTTGATTGGCTTTGCAGACTCATCGAAAAAGATCTGCACCTCTCCGCTTCTGACATAGAAAAGACAGTGACCAATGTCATTCTTCTTGAATACAGTCTGACCGGGCGAGTATGTTGTTGATTGTATTGACGTCGAGAGCATGCGTCTAAAACCCGGACACATATCTTGGAACATTGGAGCCTAGGAATGACGAGAAAGACACAATAATACAATGGAGTTCTACAATAATAGCAAGCCTAACGAACTTATGATGTAATAATAAAATGCCTTTGCCATCCCATTAGAAACCAATTTATTACGATAACAGCTTGCTAGATATCCGTGGCCAGTTGAACTGCTTCACAGCATCGTATATTTTTTCTGACATTTGGGGTATTATGTTTCAATCCCAATGAGTTAAAGATTTGGAACTCAATTTGGAACATAAAAATTTGGAATTAATTTGGAACATAAAAATCATCTACTTTATTGAACTGATTTACAGTATAATTTTAACTGAGTTTGAGAAAATCCTGGTTTAACAAAATAAATAGTGAATTTCGGTTCAAATGTGAGTTCTGTATCAAGTAATCATGACAGGGTAAAAAAATAGGGTAAAAACCCACATATGAAGATCTGCAAATTTTGCATCCAAACTATTGTTTAAAGACAATAGTTTTGTTTCTTCTACTGTTTTTAGCCTGGAGGTTCTTATAAAAAAGGTTCTTATGGGTGAGTTTTTACTGTAAAAAACTGCAACAAACTAGACAACATTGCAGCATGGTGAAGAGTGGAAATGATGAAAAATACAAAACAGCAACAACAACAAACCTTATCCAGCAAGTGTCGATTGACATCAAGTGATAATTCAGCTTGAAATGTCAAGGGAAGCTCGTTAAACATGCCAATGCCACTGATACCTTGATTCTGAATCCACTAAAATAAAGAGAAGAAGAGTTCGTCAATTCACAAACAATTACCATCACAATCACCATCATCATCTTCATATTAAATGCAAATTAAAAGTAGTTCATCATTTGATAATGTGCACCTGCAACTGTGGCTAAAATCTTATATTGCTAAAAAGCCTAATACAAAAGGTTTCAAATCCAGTTAAAATGCATTAAAATCTCATTGAAAAGTTCAATGTTAAAATCAAAACTAAATGTAGGTTAATGCTTCATGCACATCAACAAAAATAATGAAAATTGCTGCCTTCTCTGCATCTTTTATGCCTGCCCCAATTTAATGCCTGCCTTGTTTCTATGCCAACCCTAATTCAGCCAGTGCCAAGTGTTAAACAGTTGAACAATAAAATATGACTTACCATGTGTTCATAATAACCTTTCACATTCCTACTGATTTCTTTCGACACTTTTCTGTTTTTCTGAAAAATTAATAAGCATCAAGATTAATCAAGTGACTGGAGCATTGGGTTGGAATTGGAAACAAAACAGTGCAATGTTCATGAGCAGATGGAGCCTCAGAATAGACATACCGTATTTCCTCGATTAAATGCCCCCCTCGATTAAACGCCCCCCACATAACAATTTTTTTAAGTTTTTGTAGTGTATTGTGGTATCAAAAGTCAATTATTTTCAAATTCTTTTACAATAATGTCCATATGTTGGCACATTTCTTTTGTGCCCATCAGGTCTTTGTGCAAAACCATAGCGACTTTCATTTTCTACGTTGTTGCTCGATAAAGGCAAGGCACAACTAAACCATTTTCTTTTTTTCTGGACCCAATGACAGAGGCTGTGATCTTGTACTTTCTAATAAATGCCCACCTCGAATAATGGCCCCCCTCGATTAGGCACCCCCCAAAAGTGCCAAGATTAATCAACACTCCGGGGCATTTAATCGAGGAAATACAGTATCTTTGAAGTGCATTGCTCCCACAGGAAACAACTCCAAGGATGTGTCTCTGTGATACCTATCAGGTATGACAACAACTTAATTAATAGTTAGCAATGCAATGGGGATACAAATAAATTAGCCATCAAGCAATAGAAAAAAGCATTATGCCCATTACTGTTCATCATACAGACATCAATAATACTACAATTTGGGACAAAAATCACAAGACAATGACAAAAATAACCCCCTTTTGAGTAAAAGCCTGTGCCCATGTTGTTTTGTAAAGAAATAGCCAAAATGAAAAGTGGATTAGAAAGTTAATAACAAAAAAGTTGAATTTGGGGGTAGAGGGGAACAAGTTACTCTTCTTGATTTTGGAAAGTTCATTATAGAACCATGACAAAATTTGCAATTCTCATGGAGTTTTGTCCCAGATTGTAGGCAGATGATTCCTTCCCCACAACTCATCCTCAGATGTTGAGAACAACTGGAGAGCATTAACTTACCAGCTGTTCAGCTATGGCATTGATCTTGTGTTTGTAGCAGGCTCTCTTCTGGTCAGAGTTTGTCATTGAAGAGCCCATGTCTCCTAGAATTGACCCATAGAAATATAGAAACCCAATTAGCATGCACACAACAGAATACCATTTTTCCTTCGTGGTCACTGCATGAATATCACCGTAACTGAAAAAGCAAAACAATGGCACAATATTACAAGATTACTTAATGTAAATGGTAGAAACAGCAACTCTAGGCATTGGGAATAAAGACAACAGTGATAATGATGATAGTGGTGAAAATGTCAATAATCTACAGTAACAATTATCAAAGCTTGTACAGGGTAATATGGACAAGAACCACTGTTATACTTTTAATCCTAGAAATTTTATTTTATTTACTTTTTAGATTTAATAGAATAACATTCTTAGGTTTTTTAGGTTTTTATTTATGGCAGGTCCACATCAGCCTTTAGGTTGCCCCAAACAGACCTGCCTTATCAAAAATATTATGTATGTATGTATGTATCTTATTTTCTCAGGGATTCACCTCTTCATATTTTCTCAGAGTGGTTGTTGTGGTAAAAGAGTAGCAGTGCAGGTTGTGGGTGGTTATAAATACTTACCCAGTGGATGTTACAGTTATAGCAGACCAGTATAAGCAAGTCAAGTACTTCTCAAGGATTGAAAACTCAGTCATATCTAAAAATAATTTAAACATTAGAGACTTTGATGGTAAAAACCTGCAAAACTAAGAACCTACATATTTAGAAGTTAGCCTAGGCTCTTAAATAAATGACAGTTAACAGAATTTTAGGCTATTTAGATTCTTAAAATGGGTTCCTAATCTTGGAGAGCAAAATTCAAACACAGCTACAGGAAAGTTTGTATAAAGGGTTATATTTCTATTTTTTTCAGTCACACCCACATCCCTCAAAATCAGTTATTTTCTTCAGATGTGATTCTTGCAATGCAGCTGTAAAACATGGTATCAGAAAATAAGAACTTGTTTTAAATTTGCTAGCTCAAATAGGCTTTTATTTATAGGGCCACCAATAACAAATTTTAGGCCAAAAGGTTCTTAATTTTCAAGTTCTTACTTGTGGGCTTTGACTATAATAATCTGGAAAATTTATACTTCAAAACAAGTTCTGGGGGAAGAAAATGGGGTGTGTCTAGCTGGACTGAACCAACTTTATGACATTGACAACTGCATCAAATAAAGAATAAAAATAACCATAAGGATAATATATATATAAATATAAATAAATACCTCCCATTGGTATTTTAATCGGATGATTACTCTCTTTGATAGCCCAGCTTCCTTCGTAGCATCTGGCATTGTAAACGACTCTATTTTCACATGAGAAAAGAAACCATCCGCAAGCCATGAGGTGCACAACGCCATAGGCCACAAACACATGCTTCAAAGCACGAGTTAATTGAATATTTGTGCCAATTCTGTCCTCGCACCGAGCTTCATGGAAAAGAAAAATATTATAGGAATAGCTCGAGCAAAGTAGATATAAACTACAGACCTGAAATTGTCCCTTCTGAATTGTGGAGGTCAAGGCTTACAATAAGCATTTAGTTGAGGGTAGGGTCCTTGGGTCCTTTGCTACTTGAGGCCTCGCCTCGGGCAAAGAAATGAAAAGCCTTTCTTTTCTCAAATTTCCTTTCGTTCCTTCCAATTTTGATTTCCTTCTGATTTCCTTCCAAGGGCTGAAATTTCCCTAAAAAGGAAATTTCCTTCCAAGTGGAAGCACTGGTGGTGTGGAGTGGGAGCTCTTCTGAGTTGAGCAACAAGCAACAACATTTTTCCTCCCCTTCTTTTGCAAATATTTTCTTTGCTGCAGCTCAATCTATGAAAGCTAAAAGTTCTTGTAACCACGAATGAGCATAAGAAATATAATCTGTAAAAGAACTGAACTGAACTTACAGAAATATGAGAATATTCGATAAAACCTTGCGATGCGATTGAGTCGATGAAGACTTGTGGAGTAAAGCCACGTATGGCTTAGCTTCTGTGCAAATGCAAACAGCTCGAATGGAATCAGCGAAACCACATCGAAAGCCATCCCCATATTTGAAATCCTTCTCCTGCTACTACACTTTCCGTCTTTTTTTCCATGTCTGAAGCCGTATACAATGTAAAGAGATGCAACGGCATCGCACAGGTAAAGCACGTCGCACACGTATAGTAGAACTATTAGTAGCGTATTAGTAGAGTCGTACGAGGCTAAAAACGAGCTGGAAAGAAGAGATACAAATGTCGAAAGCATGATAATAGCCTCCCATGTTCTTGTCAACAAGGCATCTTTCTCAATTCCGTGAACAATGTTCATCCCATCTCCAAGAATTTTCGTTTCTCCTATCTTCTCATCCATTCTGTGCACGCAATAAATACCAAAACACTACCTATTGAAGGAAATATGAAACTGTTCTATCAACTGTAATCATCGATGTACAATTAAAACTATTTTTATTGACGTGCCACTCAGGCCATTGTTTTTAACACCAAGTTTCTAAACTGTTTCTTCATTTCGCAACAATCATTCGAATGAAGTCAATCGATTGTGACGTCACATTCGTCGATCAAACTTATCCAGGCGTTCAAACGAAAAAGTCACTGTAGCAAACTTGGGAAGAAATCAATCCTGAAGAAATACCCCAAACGTGCAATGCAAAATATTGAGAATAAAAGTAATTGTACACAGAGATATAAACCGCATACATTTTCTTTTACTTCTTAAGTTTATTAATGGCTGGACAACTTGTGTTCATCGAAAAAATAACAAAATAGAGAGTTTCAGTTTTCTGGAAAAAACATCCTTTCCACCCTAAGGTATGGCTTCTCCTTTTCGTATAGCCTGGGCAGCTTTTGACGTTGTAGTGTTATCAGCAAATTTCTTATAAACTTCACCCATAAGTTCTTCAGATATTTTACCCGGTTGAAAGCTCGGGTGTGCATTCACAGCTTTCCACCAGGAGTTAAACCGACAAAACTCCTCTGTTTCTGGAACAACAAATTCTCTGTACAACTTCAGAGCAGGAAATCTTTCAACTTTTGTTGCAAGCATGATGTCAACAATCGAGAAATCAGCTCCCATGAAAAATGGGCCATCTTCAGATATACTTTTCATTGCATCGTTTAGAACTCTCAGGCTATCAAAAAGTTTAGCTTTAGAGGCTTCCTGCTCTTCTTTGGTTTGCTTCATTAATATCTCCATGAAAAGTCTAACGACCGTATTGCCAATAAAATCGCACCAATGGCGAGCTACAGCACGATCTGCTGGCTTAACAGGCATGAGAGTCTTCTTATCAGATCGAGCCCACATATCATCAATATACTGGAGAATGTTGTACGAATCTGTGATGCAGTTGTTTTGATCTTTCATGACAGGCACTAGGCCCTTGCTGTTTACTTCGAACAAACTGGCTGGCTTATTCAGCAGATCAACTTCCACCGCATCGAAATCAATTCCCATTTCATGTAATGCAATAATGACTCTTTCAGCAAAAGGACATACATTTGCAGTCCACACTATTGGCCTACTCACATCGTCTTTGTCGAATTTTCGATTAACCACAACATCAGCCATTTTTACAAAAAAACTACAAAACAGGAGAAAGGAATGACACTCAGGCAGCCAATCACTTGCCAATTAGGTAATCACGGGTTAGAGCACGTGTGTTTTAACCTAGTTTAATGGACAGGCATCCCACTGCTCGCCGTTGCACCATGTAGCATTCCCCCCCAGCGGGTGGTCAGTTGGCTTCGTATTACACCTGTGCGGTAGATGATTTTTAGGATGCATCGAAACCGATCTGCTCGTACACAACTTTTTCGTTTTAGGACGAAGTAGACCACCGAGCGAATACCGAGAATCGATCCTCACGAATAAAACGGCGAGAATGCTTTGAGCTGTGATATGTTTGTGATCGTTTTGGAAATGCTTTCGGCCTAGCTTCATTTGTATCCCTTGCATTGAATATCCAAAATACAACAACCCATAGGTCCAACAAATTGATTTGCTTTAGATATCGTGTCTTTTACTTATGTGGATACCAAATTTTTTAGATTCAGATACTTTATGTCCAGAGTCAACAAAGATCAGGGGTCCTGAACATTCGAGCATAAGTTTTTCTGTTTTATTTTTCACTATTCCAAAAATAAAGACAAGAACAAAAATCGTGCGGAGCAATTAATCACAAAAGTCTATATGGCCCGCTAAGCCAAATGGATGGGTTATGAAATATTGCCAAAGTGGCCAAAATAAAACAATACAACCTGAAAACGAGGCTGTAGGGATGTCGTCAAAATACAAGAGAATAAAAAAAGCATCACATGATTGTTCAGAATTCAAAGAATGCGCATGGTTTCACCCATGAGTTGAGCCCTCCGTCTGTGCATTTTTCTGCATTGAACAACCTGAATATCCTTTCCGTTACTGAAAATCCTCACCACAGCGGCCTTGAAAATTCAAATTAGCAAACCAAATTTCTGGAAAAAGCCAAATAGACAGGGCATATAGTCTAACAATCTAACAAAGTGCCTAATGTTTGTTTTCTTGCTTGATTCTGATAGATATGATGGTAAGCTTCAAAATTACACTTGGTACCTTTCCGAAAATTGCCCCAAAGTCACATGACTGATGACGTCATTTTCGCAAAATTCTGGGGCCTAATCGTTCATGACTTTTTTGTTGTTCATCTTAGGTTAAAATAAATTTCTGTTATAGGCTCTACGTTGAAAGAGCTTTCAAATGATATATAGTTTTTTATATTTTGCCGATATTTATATTTTGGTCACGTGACCTGGCCAATAACTCTAAAAATCGCAAAAATTGCAATTCACGCTCAAACCACGGCTTCCAATGGAGGAATTTTTATTTATGTAAAAGTGCCCCCAAATAGCTGTGGGTACACCTCCATCAGGCCATAGTGTCACAGACCCCAATAACCGAGAGGAATAGACAAGATAAAGTTCAACCAGATTCTCAGTCTGCTACTCGAATGTATCTCTCTCTACTGACACAATTTCACTTATTTATATAAAAAGGAAAACTAAAAATAAACATTGCGTGGAAGGAATTACATAAACTATAAAAATAACATAGGTACGTGTGCAAACAATTTCGTAAACGTAGCAGGTTAAGTTTCCATATAAAAACATTGCGGATGATACTAAATATAGAGATTACGTAACGGGCTCGATGCTCATGAGTAAATCGTGACAATAGACATGCGGCTGGCGCGATAACAAATGTCAGATAATTGAAATTACCGGGTGCGCCAGAAGATAATATACACGTTTGAAGAGACATAGTGATACCAATTTCGGGTTTTGGACATCAAACTTTACTAGACATTATCTAATGTGTTTTTAAGATACCCCAAGCTTTAAGTTTGCTCTTTGGACAATGCTTTTGAGAAATAAGTTCAACTTTCTGTTGTAAAGATGTTGAGAAATAGCTCTGCAAATGTCTCTACTTTTTCTGGTGCACTCGATATATGCCTATAATACTAAGATAACATATATTTGAAAAGGCGTAACAAAACTTTAAAAGTTATAAATTCAGTTATGCGAAATTTTAGTATATCACTTTTTTTTATCTCCGTCAAAAGAATTTCGCGTTCATGGCATGTAGTCGTTATCCGAAGAAGTGATCAATTGACTCTCTGTCGCAGAAAAGTCGCTTTGCCACCCCGATAACCTCTCATTATCAGTGGTGGTAGATACATGTCCAGCTTTGAACGCAGTAGATTCCTCGCTCGGCATATCAGAAAGGCATATCGACTATCGACTTTTTTTCGCCGTGGTGGTATATTGAGGCATCTAGCTTTGTATGGCAGATTGACTCTTAAGTAGCTTGGTCGGCTTTCCTGTATTTCTTCTTTTCCGCTCTTTTACTCCTTAAACAATCGGGAAGCTGCTTGCCAGTAAATCAGACAGGAACCACTGAAGAACTCGCATTGTCAACAGCCCAGTCATAGTTTCTCAATTCTAATCGAGGAACCTGTGTGTCTAAACATCGAAGCTACGAGTAGCACTGCATGTGTCTCTCTCTAGGTACCATGCCCATCATGGGCATAGGTGGTCATGATCTTCCTTTTTCCTTTGATATTTTGCCGCATGTAGCATGTCATTTGTTGTCATCATATAATCCTTTGCCATGGATGGTAACACTTTTCTCTGCCTTCCTCTCGCTTTCTTGCCTTGAATCTTTCCTGTCATTACAATTTGTTCCAACTCTTCTTTCCGTATCACATGACCTATAAATTTTCTTGTCCTTTCTCTAATGTCTTTCCACAACGATCTTTGCGTTTTTGCTATCTGCAGTGTTTCCTCATTGCTGACATGTCATGTCCAGGATATTATTAGCATTCGTCTAATAAACCACACTTCTGAAGCTTCGATTCGCTTCCTCATCGTAGAAGATACTGTCCAGCACTTGGAACCATATGTAAGGATTGGAATGATGTAACATTTTAGAATTCTTAACTGCATGTGTACGAACTTAATTTTCTCCGTCATAGAGTTAGAGGAATCTACTGCGTTCAAAGCTGGACATGTATCTACCACCACTGATAATGAGAGGTTATCGGGGTGGCAAAGCGACTTTTCTGCGACAGAGAGTCAATTGATCACTTCTTCGGATAACGACTACATGCCATGAACGCGAAATTCTTTTGACGGAGATAAAAAAAAGTGATATACTGAAATTTCGCATAACTGAATTTATAACTTTCAAAGTTTTGTTACGCCTTTTCAAATATATGTTATCTTAGTATTATAGGCATATATCGAGTGCACCAGAAAAAGTAGAGACATTTGCAGAGCTATTTCTCAACATCTTTACAACAGAAAGTTGAACTTATTTCTCAAAAGCATTGTCCAAAGAGCAAACTTAAAGCTTGGGGTATCTTAAAAACACATTAGATAATGTCTAGTAAAGTTTGATGTCCAAAACCCGAAATTGGTATCACTATGTCTCTTCAAACGTGTATATTATCTTCTGGCGCACCCGGTAATTTCAATTATCTGACATTTGTTATCGCGCCAGCCGCATGTCTATGGCCTGATGGAGGTGTACCCACAGCTATTTGGGGGCACTTTTACATAAATAAAAATTCCTCCATTGGAAGCCGTGGTTTGAGCGTGAATTGCAATTTTTGCGATTTTTAGAGCAATAACTCTAAAAATCGCAAAAATTGTGAAAGCAACTCTGCATTACGGCCAGGTCACGTGACCAAAATATAAATATCGGCAAAATATAAAAAACTATATATCATTTGAAAGCTCTTTCAACGTAGAGCCTATAACAGAAATTTATTTTAACCTAAGATGAACAACAAAAAAGTTATGAACGATTAGGCCCCAGAATTTTGCGAAAAATGACGTCATCAGTCATGTGACTTTGGGGCAATTTTCGGAAAGGTACCAAGTGTAATTTTGAAGCTTACCATCATATCTATCAGAGTCAAGCGAGAAAACAAACATTAGGCACTTTGTTAGATTGTTAGACTATATGCCCTGTCTAAAATTAAGCCAAATTTCAGCTCTAAGCCAAATAAAATTTTCTAAGCCAAGCATTTTTCAAAAATACCAAATTTCTGGAATTTGGCTTAGAAAAAGCCAATATGGCAACCCTGGATCGTCGAATTGCCCCCCACCCCCTGCAATAAGCTCCCTCCAAAAATAAATAAACCCCCAGGAGGCTAATTCGAGGATTTACGGCATGCAGATTGTGAATTCTGCTGTCACCAAAATTGAAATCTCAACCGGAAGTTTGACGTTTATGATGTTATTTTGACAAGTTTGGTGTTGGTTGACTTGACTCCACACAAGTGTCAGCTTTGAGTTTTGTTGATGCTATCGATTTTTCCGTGACGTCATCAATCATATGAATTAACAGAAACTCAATACAGATGAGATTTAGTCATTAAATATTTTTATGCACAAAATCAGAATAGAATAAATCATTCTAAATTCTCCTTAATTTTCTGTCAAAGGTATTGTGATTTTGTGTTGAATATCAAGTCAACTTCCAGTTAGTGCTGCAGCAAGTTTAGTTATGTTAATCATTTGTGTATTCTCTTGCTCGTTTGCTTTGCTTCTTTTCCGGATAGTCATTATTACCGTGTCACATGTGTTCACGCTGCTGCTGTCCATGCCTTGGCGCCCAGTTCCATCATTAAAGCTCTTACGGCACACAGAGCCTTAATCAACACTGTTCGACTCCCATGCATGAGTCAGCATTGCTTTTCATTCTTTTGTTTGTTTGTTTGTTTGTCATCTTATTTTAATTCGATATCTCTAATAGCTTTACAGAAAAACTAATCTAAATCGAATATTTAACTACCATAATTTATTACGAATGAGGAGACAAATTAACCGCATACAATACAAGCGGGGATGACTACATACAATCCTCATTTAAGTTGAATGACTACATACAATCCTCATTCAAGTTAACTACTTAACTACCATAATTTATTACGAAATGAGGAGACAATTTAACCGCATACAATACAAGCATGGCATTTACAAGCTGGCCCGTTCCACTGTTTTATTTGTCTCTTGAAAGTTTGGACATTTTCAGCCATTTTAAGTTCTTTTGGCAAAGCATTCCAGATTTGTGGTCCCAATGACAAGAGACTTTTCGAGCCAAATGTTACTTGGTTTGGTCTATGATGAATCAATTCTTTTGGATTCCTTGCTGACCTTGTTGTTTGTTTTAGTTTAAAAATGTTTTGTATAAAAGGGGGATTCAGCTTTGCGACAGTTTTATAAATTTCAATACAAAGAGTTCTGAGACGGCTGATCCTCATTGTGCTTTTTCCTGCTTTTGAAAGTAAGGTGTCATACGAGCTTGTAGTGTCGTTAAAAAGAAATTTGAGAGCTCTTTCTTGCATCTTCTCAATTTTTTCAACAGATTTCGCAGAGGAAAAATGCCATACTAAAGGGCAGTAATTAAAGTTCGAACATACAAAACTTTGGACCAATATCTTTTTGGCATCAAAACCCATGTAACCCTGAAGTCTTTTTAATGCATTTAGTTGTGCAGCGGCTTTTCTGCACAGATCGGAAATATGTTCATCAAAAGTTAGGTTGTGATCGATTTTTACCCCCAATAGTTTTACTATGTTTTCAGATTTTATCTGCTTCCCATGTATGGTTATTGTTTTTCCAGTTGTGTCGTTCTTGCCTTTGTTAACAAGTAGGGCATGAAATTTATCTGGGTTCGCAATCATTTGGTTCTTTTCCAACCAGTCGATTGCGACATTTGATTCTTGTTCTAAGATTCTAATCAGATTTGGGAAGGAGTTTGAAAAAGCTGTCAAAGTGTTGTCATCTGCGTAATTATGCAGAGTTGCTTTCTTTATATAGAGAAAAATGTCATTAATATATAAGTTAAATAAAATGGGACCAAGAACAGACCCCTGTGGTACCCCGGAGATCACAAGTTGGGAAGTGCTGTAGGTGTTATTGATTCGCACCGATTGTTGTCTTCGTTTCAGGTAGGAATAAATATAAACAAGCGCATCCTCATGAAAACCATAGGCAGACAATTTCGCAATCAGGAGATCATGCGGGATACAGTCGAAAGCCTTTGAAAGGTCCATAAGAATGGCCCCTACGACATTATCTTTATCAAGATTACGTCTCAATTCTTCAATCATTCGTATTAAGACATGTTGCGTGTTGTACTGATGTCTGTACGCCGCTATGAACTGTGAAAGACAATGGTCAAGGTGAGGAGTGAGCTGCTCTTTGATTATTTTTTCATAGATTTTGGAAAAAGCGTTTAAGACGCTGACAGGTCGAAAGTTTTTCTCTGTGGTACGAACTGACTCACCCTTGTCTAAGGGGGTAACAGCAGCTCGCTTCCCCTTGTCTAGAAACTGACATTTCTTAAGACTATTATTTATTGCATTTGTTAGCGGTACCGCAAGTTCTCGAGAAGCTAAAAGCACTAGCTTAGGCGGAATTTGATCTTCCCCTGTTGACTTTTTGCTATCTACCTTTTTTAAAAACTTCATGACTTCATTCGATTCAACCGCACGAAATGAAAAGGTTGGAAAATTGTTTTTTGGATTTTGGATTATAGCTAAGATACTAGGATGGTTTGCATATTTTTCAAGAATCAATCTCACAATGTCTCTATCACTGGTTTGTTCATATATGTCAGCTAAGCTTTGTGGTTTTTTCCCACTTGATTTTTCGACTATATTAACGTAATGTTCGTTAAAAGTCTCAGCAAGCTCACGATCATCAGTAATGATCTTCTCGTCCTTTACAAGCAAAATGTCGTTCCCTGATAAACCCCCTTTATTTGTCAGGAATGGTTTCACTAGATTCCAGAAATCTTTATTTGTCATTAACCCATTTTCCGTCACCTTGTTGAAATGAGATTCTGCCTGCGGCTCTCCTTGTGCGACGAGCCAACCCAAAATTTTGCTATCAGCACCTCCACCGCGTGAGTCAGTATCATCTTGCTTTCTGCTGCAAATGTCTCTATACAATGAGCCAATCCAAAATTGTTCCCATTCGCGGCTCACATGCGTGAGTCAGTATCATCTTGCTTTCTGCTGCAAATGTCTCTATACAATGAGCCAATCCAAAATTGTTCCCATTCGCGGCTCACATGCGTGAGTCAGTATTATCTTGCTTTCTGTTGAAGATGTCTTTATACAATGAGCCAATCCAAAAGTGTGCCCATTCGCGGCTCACATGCGTGAGTCAGTATTATCTTGCTTTCTGTTGAAGATGTCTTTATACAATGAGCCAATCCAAAATTGTTCTCATTCGCGGCTCACATGCGTGAGTCAGTATTATCTTGCTTTCTGCTGCAGATGTCTTTGCATGATGAGCCAATCCACAATTGTTTCAATTAGCGGCTCACGTGCGTGAGTCAGTATTGTATTACACTCGGCCTGCAGCCCTCTTTGTATGATGAGCTAATCCAAAATCGTTGCTATTAACGGCTCACATGCGTGAGTAATAACAATAATAATAATAATAATAAAACGAATATTTATACAGGATGAACACTTCAACTGTAAACTGCTGTTATTAATGTGTGTCCTGTGCCCTATGCCTTAACTTTACTACCCTAAATATTTACAGTTAAAAAATGTACAGATATATAAAATAATACAGATTTATAAAAAGGGAAAAGATTAATTGTTTATGTCCAGAGCTTCCGATGTGATATTTCATTTAAAATGTTCTTTAAGTTGTTTCTCAAATTCACTGAAACTCTCAATTTTACGAATATCGAGCGGTAATTCGTTGTACACTATCGCACCCATATACATAAATGATTTTCTCGCGTACTCAGCTTTTATCCTTGGTAGTTTTAACGTATAATTATTGTTTCGAGTCTGCTTTTCATGCTGTTGCAACGTGAAATGTTTCTGCAGCTGATCACATGCCTCCTTCACTATACATTTTCGTACCAGCTTGCATGCCCTAGTCTTGTTTGCATTGATGACTAACGTAAGCTTCTGGTTTGGTGTTACATCTCGCAGGACTATTTTATTGGCACGTGAGTGGAGTGATGAGAGCCTGCTCAACTGGGTATTGTTGTATTTCAATTGTAGAATGCCACAGTATGTGAATGATGGTAGTATCATTGATTGATAAATTGTGGTAGCTGTGGCTTGATCAATATACGATTTTATCTTTGCTAATATTCTTAGCCTAGAAGACGCTTTTTTGTAACAAGTGTTGAAATTCGAGTTCAAGTTTAGCGAGCTATCTACGCGAACACCAAGATATTTGTATTCCGCTGTGTTGTTGATGACAGTTCGATTCGAGAGTTCGACTTCGAGTGGCTCAGTTTGCTTGGCAATCCTTTGTGACGTGCCGAAGAGAAGTCACAAAGGATTGCCAAGCAAACTGAGCTTTCCGCTTGCATTTGGTCGGTAGCAGTCTCTGTGTGACAGTCGGTATAACCTTGCTTTCCGCCTGCAGCTGTGCTTGCATGATGAGCCAATCCAACATTGTTGCCGTCAGCGGCTCACCTGCTTGAGTCAGTATTGGCGTGCATTTGGCCTGCAGCTGCCTTGGTATGATGAGTTAATCTAAATTTGTTGCTATCAGCGGCTCGCAGCGCGAGTCAGTATCAGCTTGCATTTCGCCGGTAGCTGTCTCTGTATGACAAACCGACCCCAACGACCAGCGACTCGCTGCGCGAGTCAGTATCAGTTTGCATTTGGTTGGTAGCAGTCTTTGTGTGACAAACCAACCTCGAAGACCAGCGACTCGCAGCGCGAGCCAGTATCAGCTTGCATTTGGTCGGTAGCAGTCTCGGTGTGACAAACCGACCCCAACGACCAGCGACTCACAGCGCGAGTCAGTATCAGTTTCCATTTGTTCGGTACCTGTCTCTGTATGACAAACCGACCCCAAAGACCAGCGACTTGCAGCGCGAGTCAGTATCAGCTTGCATTTGGTCGGTAGCTGTCTCTGTATGACAAACCGACCCCAACGACCAGCGACTCGCAGCGCGAGTCAGTATCAGCTTGCATTTGTTCGGTAGCTGTCTCTGTATGACAAACCGACCCCAAAGACCAGCGACTCGCAGCGCGAGCCAGTATCAGCTTGCATTTGGTCGGTAGCAGTCTCTGTGTGACAAACCGACCCCAACGACCAGCGACTCGCAGCGCGAGTCAGTATCAGCTTGCATTTGGTCGGTAGCTGTCTCTGTATGACAATCCGACCACGAAGACCAGCGACCTGCAGCGCCAGTCAGTATCAGCTTGCATTTGGTCGGTAGCTGTCTCTGTGTGACAATCCGACCTCGAAGACCAGCGACTCGCAGCGCGAGTCAGTATCAGTTTGCATTTGGTTGGCAGCTGTCTCTGTGTGACAAACCGACCTCAAAGACCAACGACTCGCAGCGGGAGTCAGTATCAGTTTGCATTTGGTTGACAGCTGTCTCTGTGTTGACAAACCGACCTCAAAGACCAACGACTCCACGACACCCAGGGCCGTTATGTACGAGGGTCAGCTGGTTGAAAAGCAAGACAAAATTGCAGAAGCTTTCAACAACCACTTTACTTCTGTTGGTCCAAAACTTGCGGAAAAAATCGAAACCAAAGTATCTGATGATCCGCTAAAATACATGGATAAACCAACGACAGTTCCGGATTTTGTATTTCAATCAGTTACTGCAGATACTATAAAAAATGAAATCAACAAGATGAAGTGCTCAAAATCTGCAGGATATGATAAGATTTCTGTGAAACTAATAAAGGATGCAGCAGACGTCTTATGTAAGCCTCTAGCAGATATTTTCAATTCCTCATTGAAAACGGGTATTTTTCCCGAAATCTGGAAAACTGCTAGGGTGACCTCTATTTTCAAGTCTGGATCGAAAAGTGACATGAGTAACTATAGGCCAATATCTGTATTATCAGTATTTGCAAGACTACTGGAAAAAATTGGGCATGATCAAATCTCAAACTACTTGAAAGTGCACAAGAGGTTTTCAAGTTGTCAACATGCATTTTTAAAGATGCATAGCACCTTAACCTCACTACTTAATGTCACAGACCTATGGTTCTCCAACATCGACAAACGGAAAATTAACATAAGTGTATTTCTGGACCTAAAAAGGCGTTTGATACGGTGGACCACGGATTCCTCATTTCAAAGCTAAGTAAATATGGAATAATGGGGACACCTCTTCGTTGGTTCACTTCATACGTAACTGACAGAAAACAATACTGCCAAATAGATGGGCATAAATCCAGTCTAAAAACTGTTCACTGTGGTATTCCGCAGGGCTCCTGTCTGGGGCCCCTCCTGTTCATACTGTATGTCAATGACTTTAAGCACTGCCTTAAAAAATGCACCACAAACATGTACGCGGATGATACTAGTGTAACTTGCTCTTCTGAAGATATTGATCAACTTTGCAATGATCTAAAAACTGAGGTCGACAATATTGCAGAATGGCTACGACAAAATAAACTAAGTTTAAACACGGATAAAACAGAATATATGGTTATAGGTCACAAACGGCAAACAAACCGAATTCTGAGGCCAATCGAGGTAAACATAAATGGAGCACAAATCAAGCGTGTCCAAAAAGTTAAATACCTTTGTACTACTGTGGATGAAAACTTGAATTGGAACGAGCACTATAGGAAACTTAAAGGTAAAATCAAAAATGCTCTCTCATCCCTGCAGAAGCTAAAGAATATACTTCCACAATCTAAATTGGATCAGATGTATAAAGCACTGCTTGAGAGTCATTTGAGATACAGTGATGAGATATGGGGTAGTTTGTCAAACACAAAGCTTGAGCATCTCCAACGCCTGCAAACCAGAGCACAAACACTTATTGAAAGCTCTAGATTAAAGGATGGATGGAGATGCAACTGGCTCTCCGTCCCCAACCTAATAAAATTTGACAGGGCAGTTATGACCTACAAAATACTAAATGGTATGTGCCCTGAAAATTTAACCGGGAGACTTATCACTAGATCTCAAATTTCAAACTATCCAACAAGAAATCAACTAGATCTGGATACCCCAAAACAGAACTTAGAGTTCTCAAAAGGAAATTTTTTCTTCTCTAGTGCAAAAATATGGAATGATATCCCATTGAAAATCCGCACAAGTTGCACATTAAATACATTTAAAAGAGGGCTGAAAGAATTCTTAAAAACTTAATAACCTTTTGAAAGCACGATCCCTAGGAAGACCAGCAAACCCAAATTATTTTAGATTGTATAGTAATTAATATTGTTACATTTGTTTTTATTATAGAGCTGATAGGGTTTTGTGTTGAAATATGATTAAATGAAATGAAAAATGAAATGAAATGTGACAATCCGACCTCGAAGACCCGCGACTCGCAGCGCGAGTCAGTATCAGCTTGAATTTGGTCGGTAGCTGTCTCTGTGTGACAATCCGACCTCGAAGACCAGCGACTCGCAGCGCGAGTCAGTATCAGTTTGCATTTGGTTGGCAGCTGTCTCTGTGTGACAAGCCGACCTCGAAGACCCGCGACTCGCAGCGCGAGTCAGTATCAGCTTGCATTTGGTCGGTAGCTGTCTTTGTATGACAAACCGACCCCAAAGACCAGCGACTCGCAGCGCGAGTCAGTATCAGCTTGCATTTGGTCGGTAGCTGTCTCTGTATGACAAACCGACCCCAACGACCAGCGACTTGCAGCGCGAGTCAGTATCGCATTCTGCCTCTTGTCGTCGTTCGCTATACCTTTCTCTCTGCCTTTTCTGTCCTACTCTCCGCTTTCCCTAGGACTCTCCCAGCCAGGCCCTCAGATCAAGATTCCTGGTAGACCGGTGAAGTAGAGATTAGGGTGATTGGCCGTCACCCTTCGGGTTCGTTGGGCCGGAAATCTGTGCTTTCCCTAGCCAATCACCTGACAGTGAAGTGCAGTATTCTGCGGGCAAATCAGGGCAGTGCACAGATGCCCAATTTTCCCGCAAGACTATCACCACTCTGGTTGTGGCTTGGTTGGGGTTGGACATTAATCACGGGTTAGAACACGTGTGTTTTAACCTAGTTTAATAGACAGGCACCCCACTGCTCGCCGTTGCACCATGTAGCATTCCTCCCCAGCGGGTGGTCAGTTGGCTTCGTATTACACTTGTGCTGCATGCTGCGTGGTTTTATTGTTCCCCACCCTCCCTGGTCCCCCAATATCTGTCTCTGTTTCATCTCCATTCTTGCTACCTGCCCTTTAGTCTTTGTTTCTCCTGTCTTCCACACTATCTATCCGACGTCTGTCGGACAAGGTGCATTGCCCAGAAATCTGTGCTTTCCCTAGCCAATCACCTGACAGTGAAGTGCAGTATTCTGCGGGCAAATCAGGGCAGTGCACAGATGCCCAATTTTCCCGCAAGACTATCACCACTCTGGTTGTGGCTCGGTTGGGGTTGGACATTAATTGCTGTGACTGGCTTCCAGAAGAGAGAAGAGGTGGGGTCCCCGCTGGTGTTGCTGCAGTGAGTTTTGAGAATACAGATGCAAAGAAAGGGGCATACCGGAAAGAAAGGACCCAGTACCCTTTGCGAGGACCTAGAACTCATGACCCAGGACCCAGGACCTCCATTCAATTCACGCTTCAATTCAGCACACAGACGTTATTATTTTACTATAAAAAACAGTCAAGCAAGAGTGACAATGTAACAGAACATAATATTTGTGAAGCCACTGAAGATGAAATACACTGCCTGTTTTACTGTATTATTAATAAAACTAACACGGAAAACTTTTCAACAAAAATTAGAAAAATCAAACCATCCTTTCAGACATTAGGTGGCAAATCAAAACTTAAAATGATCATGTCCCAACAAGACACC